>JARQOD010001982.1:0-61294 GCA_033576555.1 Oophaga sylvatica | reverse complement strand
TGGAATAAAGCTCCCATCGTGTGTAATGAGCATTCCATATGTGCAGACAATAAATAAGCGCTGTTACAGATAATCATTTTATGGAGAATCGTAAAATACAGAACGATCTCACCCAATATCCTGAACATGGGGCTGTATGCTGAAACACACTGTCTTTCACCCCCGATATGGATATGCTGCGGTTGCCTCATGAATGGTGCATGCGTCTCCTGACGCGTTTCGTCCTGAGACTCATCAGGGAAGTGTTACATGCAGACAAGCATGTTACTGCTGCTGAGCACCAGCGTTACTGGTGAAGATGTAAAGATTCTGGTCTTGTAGCACGTCATGACAGGCTCTGCCCCTTGTGTGACGCCCCTTCTGTTACTGAGACACACCTCCTCCGCCCCTTGTGTGACGCGCCTCCTGTTACTGAGACACACCTCCTCCGCCCCTTGTGTGACGCGCCTCCTGTTACTGAGACACACTTCCTCTGCCCCTTGTGTGACGCGCCTCCTGTTATTGAGACACACCTCCGCCCCTGTGTGACACGCCTCCTGTCACTGAGACACACCTGCTCTGCCCCTCGTGTGACGCGCCTCCTGTTACTGAGACACACCTCCTCTGCCCCTTGTGTGACGCGCCTCCTGTCACTGAGACACACCTCCTCCGCCCCTTGTGTGACGCGCCTCCTGTTACTGAGACAAACCTCCTCCGCCCCTCGTGTGACGCGCCTCCTGTTACTGAGACACACTTCCTCTGCCCCTTGTGTGACGCGCCTCGTGTTACTGAGACACACCTCCTCCGCCCCTTGTGTGACGCCCCTCCTGTTACTGAGACACTTCCTCTGGTGGATCATATGGTGAGTATAACGTGGATGGTGACACCTCCAAACCACCACTATCTCCCTCACCACTTTCAAAACATTCTCTAGTGGTCCCAAATAACAGCTTTTATAAATATATTGTGCTTAAACACCTTCATGCATAAATTATCAGCCGATGATTAGTAAAAGCACTGTCAGGAACAAACCCATTGATGCCGGATTTGGCCTGTATTCCAATCAGTATGATTCAGGTGACGCCCCCATGGATTGTTAACCTCCAATAGGGACCAAAAGCAGGGAGAAATGCAGGCAAGCAGTGAAGACACAAGAAGTTAATGCCGTTATATCCATATAGCATCTTGGTTGAATAGGTTACAGTTTAATAGAGGCACATATAAAAAGGGGAGAGCGCAGCTATTATACACTTTAAATAGAACTCCTATGCTTGGATAACCGATGAAAAAAGAAAAAACAAAGAGAAAACAACCAAATTCCATGGGGAATAGAGGATACAGAAGGTGGTCCGGAAATATATATGAACCAAAGAATAGTAATAATAATCTCAGGTGGCGCTCCAGAGACATACCCCATGTGTATAAAGGGCTGCTCTCCCGAGTGGCACTCCGAAAGTCATGATCCATGAGCCCCCAAACGAGCTCTCCTGGTGAAGACCACCCCCTATACAGGGAGTGTTAAGTGCAGGCATAGAAACAACCAGACCAGACAAAAAAACGGAGCGCGGCTCAGGGAGATGAAAGCACAGTGTAAGATGTATTACAAAAAACAGCTGTATGATAACTGTTCATTCAAACCAAAGGGATATGTTGTCCTCATTGTGAATATCCATCCACTCTCCCTTTGTAGAATTTGTCTATCCCAATCACCCCCTCTATGTAGGGAAAAAATCCTGTCAGTACCTATAAATCTAAGCATGCTCGAGCCATGTCAAAGCCTATAAATCTAAGCATGCTCGAGTCCCCTTGATGTATCAAATTGATGTGATTGGCCAGGGAGTGTTGGGTGCAGGCATAGGAACTCAACCAGACAAAAACGGAGCGCAGCTAAGGGAGATGAAAGCACAGTGTAAGATGTATTACAAAAAACAGCTATATGATAACTGTTCATTTAAGCCAAAGGGATATGTTGACCTCATTGTGAATATCCATCTACTCTCCCCCTGTAGAATTTGTCTATCCCAATCACACCCTCTATGTGGGGAAAAATCCTGTCAATACCTATAAATCTAAGCATGCTCGAGTCTCCTTGATGTATCAGATTGATGTGATTGGTCACTGGAGTGTCCCTTTTGTTGATGATATCTCGTAAATGCTCTCCCACCCTCTTATGAAGCTCCCTCCTTGTCTTACCCACGTATTCCAAACCACATCTACATTCAGCTTTATAGATAACACCACTGGTGCGACAATTGATGAAATGCCTAATGGAATAAATGGTCCCAGTGACGTTACTGGAAAAAGTTTTCGTCTGAAGAATGGCAGTACAAGCCTTACACCATCCACATTTAAAGCAACCCTTTGGAGGGACAGAACGAGGCACAGCCGTCCCTGCCGATCTGAACTGGCTATGTATCAATCTGTCCCTTAAAGACCTTCCTCTTCTGAAAGTGACTTGTGGATATGCTGCGATATGCTCTTTAATATCCTTATCCATCATTAGAATTGGCCAATGCTTCCGCAGAGCAGATTTGATGTCTTCCGTACTATTTGAAAATTTTGTAATGAACCGAATGATGGAGTTATCTGATGGTTTAACCTTCGGAACCAAAAGTTCTCGTCTATCCATCCTCAGGGCTCCCTTGTAAGCTTCGCTAAGTACTCTCTTAGGATATCCTCTACCCAGAAATCTTTTTTTGTAGTTCCTTAGCTTGTATCTCAAAATCTTGGATGTCGCTACAATTCCTGCGTAGCCTTAAATATTGGCTTTTGGGAATACCTTTCCTTAGGGAATATGGATGATTGCTTTCCCATCTGAGAAAGGAATTGGTTGCTGTTGCTTTTCTGTGGGTAATAGTGCGAAGCATGCTATATTCCTGTCTAATGATATTAATATCTAGGAAGGTAAGGTTGTATGGGTTTACAACAAAGGTGAACCATAAGCCAATTTCATTTGAATTCAATCCACACACAAAAGGTGCCAAAGTCTTCCTCAGTACCCCTCCAGATGACCAGGATGTCATCAACGTAGCGTAGCCACAGGACAATCCTGTCATCTGGAGGGGTCTCGGATTCTGCAAAAACGACCTTTTCCTCCCACCAGCCCAGGAGCAAATTTGCATATGCGGGCGCACATGGGCTGCCCATCGCGGTGCCCCTGAGCTGATGGAAGAATTTATGGTCGAACAGAAAGACATTCTTTGTCAGACAAAACTCCAACGCTTCCAAAACTGGCTGTGTTGTGTGTATTGTCTGCCTCTCATGTTGAGATAGTATTCAACAGCCATAAGTCCCTTATCATGAGGGATAGAGGAATACAACGACTCCACATCAATGCTTCCCAAGACCATATTAGGTTCAAGAGAGATCCCATCAAGTTTACACAATAGATCCATAGTATCCCGTACATGGGAATTTAGAGCACCAACAAACTGTTTCAAAATATGATCAAGATAGGTCCCAACTTGTTCAGTCAGGCTATTATTCCCTGAGACAATGGGTCTCCCTTTCAACGGGTGGTCCCCTTGTGTATTTTTGGGAGGCAGTAAAAAGTTTGTATTACCGGGTGTTTTGGCAAGAGGAAATCTCTCCTCCTTCCAAGAACCCCTGCATTTACTCCTCTGTCTAGTAGTAGTCTGAGTTCATCAAGATGTGTTGTCATCGGATTAGTTCTCAATATCTCATAATCATCTGTTTTGCCTAGTATGTCCAAGCACATATCGCGGTAACAGGTACTGTCCATAATCACTATATTGCCCCCTTTGTCAGAGGGCTTTATAGTTATGTTCTTATCATTCTCCAGATCACATAGACAGACCATCTCTTCTCTTGACAGATTATGATGATTGTACCGCGTACCAGATGAACACTTAAGTAACTCATCCACCACCAAATTGAGAAAAATGTCAATTGAGCCCACATCGCCCGTAGGTGGGGGCATTTTCACACTTTTATTCCTAAGATTGATAAATGGGTCTAGACCCTCCAAATTAGGGTTTGGGTCACTCAAGTGATAAAGGAAACGGACATCATGCAGCAATTCATCGGTAATATCTAGTTCAGGGATTCTCTCCTTTCTTCCCTTATGAAAAACTTTTTCCATTTTAAACGTCTCACAAATAGGTGCAGGTCTTTTACCACCTCAAAGACATCCATATCAGAAGTGGGGACAAACGACAAGCCTTTAGACAATAGCTGAACCTCTTCAGATTTCAAAGGTCTATTGGACAGATTAATAACTTGGAGGTCTATATCTGGTGTTAGGTGTGAGGGGTGGTGGTTGTCCGGTTCCTTAAGAGGTAGCTTTGCTCTAAAAACCATTACCCTGAGTGAGTCTTCTATAGTTACCTCGTCCCCTATGTAACCCCTACTATGCACACATACTGATATAAGGTTTGGGATTTATTAAGAGATCAGACAAAAAGATCTATATGGTTTATTACATATAACTGTTAAACAGTTTTTTTTTTGAGTTTTGGTTCTAAGGTTCAATTTGTGTAGTATGTGGAGACTGCAATAACACAGTTTGGTTACCTTAACCATATTCATATCATATAGTATGTGGCATTTATTGGTGGGACCTTTCATTGGTTACAAAAGACAGCTGCACTTTCAGTATTTGCATTATATCCATAGCCGCATTGTCTGATTCCAATTAATTTATCAGTTCATAAGGGGTGCATTTACCCTAAGAGGATTGTATATACCTCCAGGTAATTTTATTATCTGTGTCTGTCGTTATTTGTGTGTTTATCATTATTTTTCACCTGGCACTTGTTTTTTCACATTTTTTGTTGGTTAGTCCTTTTTAAAGTTTCATTAAAAGTTATATTTTATCCATTACTTTTTCACATGGAATTCAGCTTGCTTTTCTGCTGTCTCCTGCTATTATTCAGATAAGTTACTTTCTGTTTTTTTTTTATGTGGTTTCATTTCTCTTGTTTTTGCTGCCTTGTTTTTGAGTTCAGCCGGGTCCCCTTTGGGGGCTTGTGCTGGTCTCTGTTCTCTTTTTGTATTTGCACTTGTGCTCAGTTCCTGTGATATTTTACTGCTGGGTAGCTACGTGTTCACACCAGAGATCTGATATAGGTGGTGAAGACCGTGTGGTCTCAGCATTTTTGGAATCAGAATTGTTGGAATTTTTCCTAGGGTTTTGTTGGGTTGCAGACAGTATTCTCTCCTGTACTATCCTATCTAGACAGTTTTGGGCCCCAGCGTTTGCTCATTCTATTTTCTGTCTGCGTTCGTGTTTTCCTCTTGTCTAACCGCCATTATATGTTTGGGGGCTTCCTATTCCTTTGGGGCTCTACTTCGGGGCAGATAGCTTTCCTCTTCTATCTACAGGGGTATCTAATCTCTTCGGCTGTGACGAGGCGTCCAGGACACCGTAGGAACGTGCCACGGCTGCTTCTAGTTGTGCAGTTAGTTTAGGGGTCTGCAACCTATTAGATCCCAACCTCTCTGGCGTTTGGCTGCCTTTGCGGTTTTTTGCTCCTGCCCTCCTCAGCTACCAAATCATAACACCATGCGGAATGTGCCCTCACACCCTGTGGTGGGTCTTTTCCTTTTGCCAAATATGCCAGTGCTATCGTGTCTCTCATCCATCGAGACAACGTGCCCCTTGTGACCCTGAACCCCTTCTTGTTACCCTGAAAAGACACAAAAAGAGCCCTGCTCTGCCTCCAGGGTCTAGTCCTATCTAAATAGGCTAAGACGGCACTCTTTACGTCTAAGGCGTGAAATCTTTCCTCCTCTGGTGTTGTCGGGTTGTCAAAAAAGGAGGGAAGGTAGATTTCTAAGGATCTATGGAATTTAGTAGCCATTTTAGGGAGATAGGACGGGTCTGTTTTTAAGACTATTCTGTCGGTAAATACTGACAGGAAGGGAGGATCTACTGACAGGGCCTGGAGATCACTCACTCTCCTAGCGAATACCAAGGCTCCTAATAAAGTGGTCTTTAATGAGGCATACTTCATTGAGATTGAATGGAAGGGCTCAAATGGGCCTCCGTCAAGGCATCTAAGACTAAGTTAAGGTCCCAAGGTGGCACCTGTGGTATATGAATCGGGTCTGCTCGCTGGCATGCTGAGATAAACCGAGCTACCCATCTACTGCCCGCAACGTCATAACTATACAAGGCACCCAGAGCCGAAAATTGAACTTTCAGAGTATTAACTGACAGTCCTAACTCACGCCCTTTCTGCAGGAACTCTAGGATAGCAGGGATAGGCACCTCACTTGAAAGGCCCGCTGATTGGAAACTTACAATTTTTTTCCAGACTCTGGTGTAGATTTTGGTCTTGGCCTCTTTCCTGCTATGTAAAAGGGTATCAATTAGATTATTCGAGAATCCTCTTATTTTCAGTAGCTGCCTCTCAAATTCCACGCTGTGAGGCGTAAGCCTTTGACCTGAGGGTTATAAAAGGGTCCTTCTGAGAGCAGGTCCTGGTCCCAAGGGAGGGTCTATGGGTCGGAGACCGACATGGCCCTCAGCCATGAGAACCACTGCCTCTTGGGCCAAAACGGGACTATTAAGATTACTCTGGCTCCTTCCTCCCTTATCTTTCTGATGACAATCGGTAATAGTTTCATCGGAGGAAAGGTGTAGGCCTGGTGAAACGTCCATGGGGTTTGCCAGGCGTCGAGTATGTCTGGATTGTCTGCTTTGTACAATGAAGCAAATCTTTCAACTTGCCTGTTGCCCCTTGTGGCGAACAGGTCTATCTGCGGCATGCCCCACATGACCGTTATCATTCTGAAGATTCGATGGCTGAGCACACATTCCCCTTCATGTAGGGTATGGCGGCTGAGAAAATCTGCTCTGGAGTGGTCTATTCCTCTGATGTGCAGATCTGACAGGGATAGGAGATGTTTTTAGGCCTGATTTAGGATTTTCTCTGCGATAGACATGAGAGTCTCTGATTGTGTACCTCCTTGGTGGTTAAGGCATGCCACTGAGGTAGTGTTGTCTGACTAAATCCTAGTATAAGTTCCTTGCAACTGTGGAAGAAAGTTAGATATCGCGTGATATATAGCCTTTAGCTCCCTCACATTTGACAAGTCATCTGCTTCTACCCTAGACCACCGTCTCTGAATCTTATTTTCCTCTAAATGTGCTCCACACCCAAAGAGGCTGGCGTCCATAGTAACTATATTTGAGTGGACCACTACCCAAAGGACACCTCCCGAGAGATTGTTTGTATCCAGCCACCATGTCAGGGAACTGATTACTTCTGACGGTAGGGACATTATGCCTCCCAACTGTCCCTGTAGTCTTTCCTCTTCTTGTAAGATGGTTCTCTGCAACCTTCTAGTATGAAGCTGGGCCCACTGAACTGCAGGGATACATGAGGTCAAGGAGCCCAGCAAAGACATACCTTCTCTCAGGGACATTCTAGGACTGTCTATTGCTAGACATACTTTATTAATTATAGTTAATTTTTTTTGCCTCCGGCAGCAGACATCTCTGACTTACTGAGTCCAGTTGAAGGCCCAGGAACGTCTGGCAGGTTACCGGGCATAGACTGGATTTTTTCCAGTTGATCAGCCAACCTAAAGCCTGTAAAGATGAGTTTACAGCAGACAGCCTTTGTTCACATTGGAGGGAAGAATTTCCCACTACCAGAAGATCATCCAGGTACCGGACTACCAAGGTGTCTTTTACCCGTAAATGTGACATCACCTCCAGCATCAGTTTGGTGAAGACGCGGGTGCCATGACCCGAAGGGCATCACCGTGAACTGAAGATGAGGGATCTGGCCCTCTAATATGACTGGGGCCATCAGCTTGACAGGTGTGACTAATAACACTCACCCAGTGAAGCTTGTCTGCATGATACCGGCTGTTTAGACGAATGCACAGGCTGAGACGTGGAGCGAGTTGACTTTTTGTCCTTTCCAGTCTTGTCCGTGGAACCACTCTGCTTGGAGTGTCCACTAGCACTCTTTCTGCTGTTGCATGAAGGCACCACTAGCTCCTCAAGTGGGCGCAAAACAGGGTCACTTGGGGATGACATTGCTGCGCAAAGGTATGCCGTGTGGCCGGTGCTTTTATGCAGCTTCCCCATAAGCTTTGCTTTCCCTTTTTTTTTTTTTTTTTTACTACCCGGAAGTGCTGGCCTTCACTTCTGGGTCCTGTGCCCCCGTGGATGTGCCTGGGCGGCTCTCTATATACCGCATCTTCTTGGTATCCTCGGAAGTTCAACGACTACTTCCGGGAACACTCTGCTGGCTGACTGTGTACGCGCCGGCTCTGTGCTCCCGGCCGCGCGCCTCCCGATCGCCGAATGGGTATTCCTCAACGGTTCTCGCCTCTTCACTGCGCCGCCGGATCGGAATACAACGCGGCTCCCACCGTCCTCTGTCAAGTAGGGCAGCCATTGTAACATAGTTATTAAGGTTGTAGGAAGAATTTAAGTCCATCTAGTTCAACCCATATCCTATCCTAACCTGCCCTAACATGTTGATCCAGAGGAAGGCAAAAAAAAACCCAAGTGGCAAACAGTAAGCTTCACATTGGGGAAAAAAATTCCTTCCCGACTCCACATACGGCAATCAGACTAGCTCCCTGGATCAATGCAATATCTAGGAAACGTGAATATAGCCTGTAATATTATACTTTTCAAGAAAGGCATCCAGTCCCTTCTTAAATTTTAGTAAGGAATCACTCATTACAACATTAGACGGCAGAGAGTTCCATAGTCTCACTGCTCTTACAGTAAAGAATCTCCGTCTGTGATTATGACTAAACCTTCTTTCCTCCAGACGTAGAGGATGCCCCCCTGTCCCCGTCACAGGTCTAAAGCCCCCAAGTATTCAAGCAGCTGACAGCACTCGGGAGTTAGCACGGATGCACGTTCAGGCGTTCAAGGATCCAAATGAACAACAGTCCAACGAAAAAATAGGAACAGCATCCAATCCAGGTGAAGTATAACAAGTCTTTATTCAGCCACCATAAAATACGACGTTTCGGCCATTTTCAGGCCTTTATCAAGTACTTGATAAAGGTCTAAAGCCCCCGTCACAAACAGCGATCTCGCTAGCGAGATCGCAGCTGAGTCACTGGTTTTATGACGCAACAGCGATCTCCCCTGCGATATCGCTGTGTGTGACCTTCAGCGACAATTAGCCCCCCTGCTGGGTATCGCTGATCATCGCTGAATGTCCTGGACATCTTTTTGATGCGTGTGGCAGGTAGGAGACCAGCGATCAATTGGTAACCAAGGTACACGTCGGGTTTCCTGGTGCGGGGCTGTGCCTGGAAACCCGATGTGTACGTTGGATACCAGCGCGCTGCTGCAGGGGAGCTGGTAACCAAGGTACACAGCGGGTTTCCAGGCACCGCGCAGCGCTTGGAAACCCGATGTGTTCCTTGGTTACCAGCTCCCTGCATCAGCGGGCTGGTATCCAATGTACACAGCTGGTAACTAAGCGACGTGTGTCGCTTGTTACCGGCGTACTCGCTGTCCTGATCGCTGCTGAGATCTGCCTGTTTGGCAGCTCAGCAGCGATCACATAGCGACGCAGCAACGATCCTTATCTGGTCGCATCGCCAGCGGGATCGCTGCAGCGTCGTTATGTGAGACGGGGCCTTAAGAGTAAAAAGATAATTAGAAAGGTCCATGTACTGTCCCCTCATATATTTATACATTCAGGTAAAAAAAAAGGGGGGAGAAGCCAGCGCCGCACATGGTCAGCATGTAATATATAAAGTGCATATGCACATATTGAATTCTAACTGTTAAAAATGAGACATTTGGCAAATAATTGATCAATTCTTTGAGCCACCCCGCCACGACAAGGCATTCTCATATGGGGCAGTCCTACTCTACGTTTTTTATATTCGCTGTGCCATTACGGCCTCCTGAATGTATAAAAGCAAGACTGCAAAAAATCAAAACAAAAGTACCTGAAGCATTGCTGTATCACTCCCATGGTGCCAGTAAGGCAAGCGCAGGTGAAAGCCGACCAGGTCCAGAGATGGACATTTCAGATCTGACTTCTGCACTGCCAGACCAGCAACCACAGATGAAGGGTGAAACAGGCCCAGACACAGGTGTAAAATCAAGCAGAGCCTGAGGCAGGGCAGGGCTGCTGTATGTGTGTACAGCAGCCTAGGTCAATCACCAAAAAAACACAGATAGAACTGCATGTCACGCTGTCTAATGATATGTATACAATGTCAGTAAACTATTAATACAGGAACAACACTCTATACAACAACTAGTATAGCAACATCAGCATGTAAGTATAGAATAGATTTACCTGACACGATATCTGCTGAACTCAGGGTTAATCTTGAGGACTTGATGAGCTGAAACAGGAAAGAGGTGGACCGGGATCTAACCTGACCCTAAACTGGGGTCCTAACTAATCCCTCACCTTGGAGGTACTGATAATGGTTCAGAGGTCCAAGTCTCCAACCTAAAGGGTATGCCACACTGAACAATATCGCTAACGGGATCGCTAAAAAACGTCACTATTTAGCGATCCCGTTAGCGATGTTGTTCAGTGCGGCAGCTGCCAGCGACGAGCTTCCTGCTGTGATCTCGCTCGTCGCTGGAATCGTTCCGGACCCTATTTTCTCGTCGGCGCTCCCGCTGGGTAAGTATATATCGCTAGTGTGGCACCTTTTCTTAGCGATTTAGCGGTACTTTTGTACCGCTAAAGTCGTTAAGAAGATCGCTAACGGCGATAGCGTCGTTAACTATATCGCTAAATGTGGCCGCACTTAGCGATATAGAAACAATCCCGCTAGCGATCGCATTAGTATGCGTCGTTATCATGATCGCTAGCGGGATTGTTTAGTGTGGCAGTACCTTCACCCTGTCTCCTATCAGACCCTGAACCCTGTAATCAGTCCTAAGAAGGATCCTGACTACCACCAAAGGGATATGGGCTGATCTTAGCTAAATACACAGATTAGACATATAAGACAGACAGGATAACACAGACTTGCATACACACTCAAACACCAAAGGAACATAAATGGTCTGGGAAATAAACTCTAACCAAGTTGAGCTTAGAACAACTAAGGAGCTCACAACTAAAGTCTATACAGATTCATTCCTATCTGTGGTCTGCATGAAGGTTTCACTGGCAACTCCCCAAGCAGACAACCAGGAATTTAAAGGAAACCAATCAACAAATAATCAATTGCAGCCGGGAAAACTGCACCCAGTCCCAGCACAGACAGAATTAACTCCCTAGCTGCCAAACACAAAGAAACAGCAGCTCAGCTGTGAGAAGTCAAAATGTGCAACCGCGACGATCTTCGTGGCAATGCACACATGACAGTACCCCCCCTTCTACGAGGGGCCTCCGGACCCTCAGGGCCAGGCCTGCCCGGGTGAGTTCTGTGGAAGGTCCGAACCAAACGATCTGCGTTAACATCAGACGCAGGGACCCACGTCCTCTCCTCTGGACCATACCCCTTCCAATGCACCAAGTACTGAAGGGACCGGCGATTCAGACGTGAGTCAATGATCTTTGATACTTGAAATTCCAAGTTACCATTGACCAACACAGGAGGAGGAGGTAGAGGTGACGGTATGACTGGTGCCACATACCTTTTAAGTAATGACTTGTGGAACACATTATGAATTTTAAACGTAGGAGGGAGGTCCAGACGAAATGCCACAGGATTAATTATGGAACTGATCCTGTACGGCCCGATGAATCTGGGACCCAGTTTCCAGGAGGGCACTTTAAGTTTTATATTCCTGGTAGACAACCATACCAGATCGTTCACATTCAGATCTGGACCAGAAACTCTCCTCCTATCAGCCATACGTTTGTAACGGTTCCCCATCGCACTCAGATTATTCAATACACCTCTCCACACAGAAGCAAGTGACGACGAGAAACGCTCCTCCTCAGGAACCCCAGAAGGGCCCCCCCATTGAAAGTATAAAACTGGGGATGAAAACCATATGCCCCAAAAAACGGGGACTTACCAGTGGACTCGCTCCGCCTGTTGTTAAGAGCGAACTCTGCCAGAGGCAAGAAAGAAGACCAGTCCTCTTGGTTCTCTGAGACAAAACACCGGAGATATGTCTCTAAGCTCTGATTCAGACGCTCTGTCTGACCATTGGTCTGCGGATGAAAAGCCGAGGAAAATGACAATTGCATCCCCCGACGTAAACAAAATGCCCTCCAAAATTTGGACACAAACTGAGACCCCCTATCTGACACCACATCCGAAGGCAACCCATGAAGTCTAACGATCTCCCTAATGAACACCTGCGCCAGAGTTTTAGCATTAGGGAGTGCAGGAAGAGCAACGAAATGTGCCATCTTACTGAACCTGTCAACAACCACCAGTATGACAGTATTCCCTGACGACGGAGGAAGGTCCGTAATGAAGTCCATAGATAAATGAGTCCATGGACGCTCCGGAAGTTTCAAGGGTAAAAGGGTCCCAGACGGACGGGTATGAGGGGTTTTAGAGCGAGCACACACCCCACATGACGCGACAAAAGTTATAACATCTTTATTAGCATTAGGCCACCAAAACCGGCGAGAAAGGAGATCTAAAGTAGCCTTACTCCCTGGATGTCTGTCACGCTGTCTAATGATATGTGTACGATGTCAGTAAACTATTCTTACAGAAACAACACTCTATACAACATATAGTTTAGCAACATCAGCATGTAAATATAGAATAGATTTACCTGACACGATATCCGTTGAACTCAGGGTTAATCTTGAGGACTTGATACGCTGTCACAGGAAAGAGGAGGACCGGGGTCTAACCTGACCCTAAAACTGGGGTCCTAACTAATCCCTCACCTTGGAGGTACTGATAATGGTTCAGAGGTCCAAGTCTCCAGCCTAACCTAGTCTCCTATCAGTCCCTGAACCCTGTAATCAGTCCTAAGAAGGACCCTGACTACCACCAAAGGGATATGGGCTGATCTCTGCTAAATACACAGATTAGACATATAGGACAGACTGGAGAAAACACAGACTCGCATACACACTCAAACACAGAAGGAACATAAATGGTCTGGGATATAAAACTCTAAGCAAGTTGAGCTTAAAACAACTAAGGAGCTGTTTAACTTAAGTCTATACAGATTCAATCCTATCTGTGGTCTGCATGAAGAATTTCACTGGCAACTCCCAAAACAGACAACCATGGATTTAAAGGAAACCAATCAACAAATAATCAATTGCAGCCGGAGAAACTGAACCCAGTCCCAGAACCGAGCACAGACAGAATTAACTCCCTCACTGCCAAACACAAAGAAACAGCAACTCAGCTGTGAGAAGTCAGAATGTGCAACCGCGACGATCTTCGTGGCGATGCACACATGACAGTACCCCCCTTCTACGAGGGGCCTCCGGACCCTCAGGGCCAGGTCTGCCCGGGTGAGTTCTGTGGAAGGTCCGAACCAAACGATCTGCGTTAATGTCAGACGCAGGAACCCACGTCCTCTCCTCTGGACCATACCCCTTCCAATGCACCAAGTACTGAAGGGACCGGCGATTCAGACGTGAGTCAATGATCTTTGACACTTGAAACTCCAAGTTACCATTGACCACCACTGGAGGAGGAGGTAGAGGTGACGGTATGACTGGTGCCACGTACCTCTTAAGTAATGACTTGTGGAACACATTGTGGATTTTAAACGTAGGAGGGAGGTCCAGACGAAATGCCACAGGATTAATTATGGAACTGATCCTGTACGGCCCGATGAATCTGGGACCCAGTTTCCAGGAGGGAACTTTAAGTTTTATATTCCTGGTAGACAACCATACCAGATCGTTCACATTCAGATCTGGACCAGAAACTCTCCTCCTATCAGCCATACGTTTATAACGGTTCCCTATAGCACTCAGATTATTCAATACACCTCTCCACACTGAAGCAAGTGACGACGAGAAACGCTCCTCCTCAGGAACCCCAGAAGGGCCCCCCCCATTGAAAGTACAAAACTGGGGATGAAAACCATATGCCCCAAAAAACGGGGATTTACCAGTGGACTCGCTCCGCCTGTTGTTAAGAGCGAACTCTGCCAGAGGCAAGAAAGAAGACCAGTCCTCCTGGTTCTCTGAGACAAAACACCGAAGATAAGTCTCAAGGCTTTGATTCAGACGCTCTGTCTGACCATTGGTCTGCGGATGAAAAGCCGAGGAAAATGACAATTGCATCCCCCGACGTAAACAAAATGCCCTCCAAAATTTAGACACAAACTGAGACCCCCTATCTGACACCACATCAGAAGGCAACCCATGAAGTCTCACAATCTCCCCAATGAACACCTGCGCCAGAGTTTTAGCATTAGGGAGGGCAGGAAGAGCAATGAAATGTGCCATCTTACTGAACCTGTCAACAACCACCAGTATGACAGTTTTCCCTGACGACGGAGGAAGATCCGTAATGAAGTCCATAGACAAATGAGTCCATGGACGCTCCGGAAGTTTCAAGGGTAAGAGGGTCCCAGACGGACGGGTATGCGGGGTCTTAGAGCGAGCACAAACCCCACAGGACGCGACAAAAGTTATAACATCTTTATTAACGTTAGGCCACCAAAACCGGCGAGAAAGGAGATCTAAAGTAGCCTTACTCCCTGGATGTCCTGCTAAAGCAGAATTATGATGTGCCTCAATAACCTTTTGTCTCAACTGATTTGGGACAAACAGTCTCCCTGAAGGTCCTGCAGGGGCGTCCCCCTGAGCCTCTAATACCTCCTCCTCAAGCTCAGAACATACAGCCGACACTACCACCCCCTCCTGAAGGATAGGAATCGGGTCATCCGTTTTCCCGGCCCCTGGGAAACTGCGAGACAAGGCATCAGCCTTAACATTCTTAGACCCAGGGCGATATGTGACGACAAAATTAAACCTGGTAAAAAACAACGACCATCGAGCTTGTCTGGAATTCAGACGCTTAGCAGATTCCAAATACAGCAGGTTTTTGTGATCAGTAATGACGGTGACCGGGTGGACTGCCCCCTCCAAAAAGTGACGCCATTCTTCAAAAGCCAACTTAATGGCCAAAAGTTCCCTATTGCCGATATCATAATTCCTTTCGGCGGACGACAACTTCTTAGAAAAGAAAGCGCACGGATGCCATTTACCAGGGGACGGACCCTGGGACAATATTGCACCCACCCCTACGTCAGACGCGTCCACCTCCACAATGAACGGCTGTGATGCATCTGGTTGGATGAGAACGGGTGCCGAAGCAAAACATTTTTTCAAAGAGGAAAAAGCTTGGCAAGCTTTGTCCGACCATTTAGAAAAATCCGTCCCTTTTCTTGTCATGTCAGTGAGAGGTTTGACAACAGATGAGAAATTACAAATAAATTTCCGGTAGTAGTTAGCAAACCCCAGAAAACGCTGCAGAGCCTTAAGATCCTCTGGCTGATCCCATTCAAGCACTGCTCTCACTTTTTCAGGGTCCATACGGAAACCGGAGGCTGACACCAAGAAACCCAAAAACTGAAGTTCCTGTACAGCAAATACACACTTTTCCAGTTTGGCGTATAGTTTATTGTCTCGCAAGATCTGCAACACCTGTCTCACATGCTCCTGGTGAGACACAAGATCTGGCGAGTAAATTAAAATGTCATCCAAATATACGACCACAAACAGCCCCACAAGGTGACGAAAAATGTCATTAACAAAATGTTGGAATACTGCTGGTGCAGTAGTCAGACCAAAAGGCATGACAAGGTTCTCATAATGTCCCTCCGGCGTGTTAAACGCCGTTTTCCACTCATCCCCCTCTTTTATCCTAATCAAATTATACGCCCCCCTGAGATCCAATTTAGAGAACCATTTGGCGCCCACAATTTGATTGAAGAGATCAGGAATAAGAGGGAGAGGATACGGATCTCGAACAGTAATCCGATTAAGTTCGCGGAAATCCAAGCAAGGGCGTAGGCCTCCATCTTTTTTCTTCACAAAGAAGAACCCCGCGGCCACTGGGGAAGATGAAGGTCTAATATGCCCTTTGGCCAGACTTTCCGAAATATAGTCTTTCATAGCCTGCCTCTCAGGACCAGAAAGGTTATATAACCTAGCTTTAGGTAACTTAGCATCAGGAAGTAAATTAATAGAGCAGTCATACACGCGATGAGGAGGCAACTCCTGACACCCCTCCTCAGAGAACACATCCCAAAGTCCTCCAAAAAAGGAGGCAATGTACTAGGCACAACCGCACTGATGACTGTGTTCATGCAGTTACTTTTGCAAAACTCACCCCATTGGCTTATCTCTCTGGACTGCCAATTAATCACAGGGTTATGTTTAACCAACCAAGGAAGTCCCAACACAATGGGAGTAGGTAGACCCTCCAACACATAACAAGATAATTGTTCCCTATGTATCGCCCCTACCCGAATATCAATGTTATGGACCTCATGAACAAAGCTACCTTGGCCGAGAGGCCTGGCGTCAATGGAGAATATAGGGATCGGTTTGGCCAATACACTCAGAGGCATACCTTGAGCCTGAGCAAACTGAGCGTCAACCAGATTAGCCCCGGACCCACTATCAAGAAGAACAGAAAATCTCTCCACTCTCGTACCAACCACCATCTCCACTGGTACAAGGAACTGAGAAGAACTAGCGGACGAAATACATACTCCCAGGTTGTCGTCCACCACACAACCTGGGATTAACAGTTTTCCGGCAACTTTTTGCTCAACAAGGCACGGGATGGACATCCCCCAACAAAATGTCCCTCTTTCCCGCAGAAGAAACACCTTCTAGTCCTGCTGCGTACCACCAATCCCCTCCTACAAAATGATGTCCCTCCCAACTGCATAGGCTCCTCTGAACAGACAAGGGGAACCTCAACATAAGGGACTTTTGTAGTAGGTGGAGCAACTACCGGGGGCGGAGTTACCTCACCCCTCTCCCGAAGCCGTCTATCAGTACGGATAGCTAGGGCCATAGCAGCCTCCAGTGATGGAGGAGAATCATACTGAGCCAAAACGTCCTTTAATTTGTCAGAAAGCCCATGACAAAACTGACTCCTAAGAGCTGGGTCATTCCACTGAGTATCTGTGGCCCATCTACGGAACTCAGAAGCAAATTCCTCCGCCGGACGATCTCCCTGCTGTATCTTACGTAATTTTGTCTCAGCAAGAGAGACCGATCTGGGTCATCATATACCAAACCCAGGGCAGTAAAAAATCGATCTACAGACTGTAGAGCCGGGGATCCCGGAGGAAGGGAGAATGCCCAGGATTGAGGGTCCCCTTGTAGGAGCGAGATAACAATTCCCACTCTCTGCTCTTCACTCCCTGATGATCGAGGCCGAAGCCGAAAATACAATTTACATGCTTCCCGGAATGTGAAAAATTTGTCTCGCCCACCAGTGAACCTGTCCGGGAGAGCTACTTTAGGTTCAAATCTGGTTTGCTCCAGGGGAGACAAAACTTTGGACTTAATGTCCGTCAGCTCCATGGATAATCCCTGCAACTGCAGAGCCAGCTGGGCTACTGGATCCATGGCAACTGGGGATAATTTTATTAGCCAGTGAAAATGTCACGCTGTCTAATGATATGTGTACGATGTCAGTAAACTATTCTTACAGAAACAACACTCTATTCAACATATAGTTTAGCAACATCAGCATGTAAATATAGAATAGATTTACCTGACACGATATCCGTTGAACTCAGGGTTAATCTTGAGGACTTGATACGCTGTCACAGGAAAGAGGAGGACCGGGGTCTAACCTGACCCTAAAACTGGGGTCCTAACTAATCCCTCACCTTGGAGGTACTGATAATGGTTCAGAGGTCCAAGTCTCCAGCCTAACCTAGTCTCCTATCAGTCCCTGAACCCTGTAATCAGTCCTAAGAAGGACCCTGACTACCACCAAAGGGATATGGGCTGATCTCTGCTAAATACACAGATTAGACATATAGGACAGACTGGAGAAAACACAGACTCGCATACACACTCAAACACAGAAGGAACATAAATGGTCTGGGATATAAAACTCTAAGCAAGTTGAGCTTAAAACAACTAAGGAGCTCTTTAACTTAAGTCTATACAGATTCAATCCTATCTGTGGTCTGCATGAAGAATTTCACTGGCAACTCCCAAAACAGACAACCATGGATTTAAAGGAAACCAATCAACAAATAATCAATTGCAGCCGGGAGAAACTGAACCCAGTCCCAGAACCGAGCACAGACAGAATTAACTCCCTCACTGCCAAACACAAAGAAACAGCAACTCAGCTGTGAGAAGTCAGAATGTGCAACCGCGACGATCTTCGTGGCGATGCACACATGACAATGTCCTGCTAGAGCAGAATTATGATGTGCCTCAATAACCTTTTGTCTCAACAGATTTGGGACAAACAGTCTCCCTGGAGGTCCTGCAGGGGCGTCCCCCTGAGCCTCTAACACCTCCTCCTCAAGCTCAGAAAATACAGCCGACACTACCACCCCCTCCTGAAGGATAGGACTCGGGTCATCCGTTTTCCCGGCCCCTGGGAAACTGCGAGACAAGGCATCAGCCTTTACATTCTTAGACCCCGGGCGATAAGTGACAACAAAATTAAACCTGGTAAAAAACAACGACCATCGAGCTTGTCTGGAATTCAGACGCTTAGCGGATTCCAAATACAACAGGTTCTTGTGATCAGTAATAACGGTAACCGGGTGGACTGCCCCCTCCAAAAAGTGACGCCATTCTTCAAAAGCTAACTTAATGGCCAAAAGTTCCCTATTGCCGATATCATAATTCCTTTCGGCGGACGACAATTTCTTAGAAAAGAAAGCGCACGGATGCCATTTACCAGGGGATGGACCCTGGGACAATATAGCACCCACCCCTACGTCAGACGCATCCACCTCCACAATGAACGGCTGAGATGCATCTGGTTGGATGAGAACGGGTGCCGAAGCAAAACATTTCTTCAAAGAGGAAAAGGCTTGGCAAGCTTTGTCCGACCATTTAGAAAAATCCGTCCCTTTTCTTGTCATGTCAGTGAGAGGTTTGACGACAGATGAGAAATTACAAATAAATTTCCGGTAGTAGTTAGCAAACCCCAAAAAACGCTGCAGAGCCTTAAGATCCCCTGGCTGATCCCATTCAAGCACTGCTCTCACCTTTTCAGGGTCCATACGGAAACCGGAGGCTGACACCAAAAAACCCAAAAACTGAAGTTCCTGTACGGCAAATACACACTTCTCCAGTTTGGCGTATAATTTATTGTCTCGCAAGATCTGCAACACCTGTCTCACATGCTCCTGATGAGACACAAGATCTGGCGAGTAAATTAAAATGTCGTCCAAATATACAACCACAAACAGCCCCACAAGGTGACGAAAAATGTCATTAACAAAATGTTGGAATACTGCTGGTGCAGTAGTCAGACCAAAAGGCATGACTAGGTTCTCATAATGTCCCTCCGGCGTGTTAAACGCCGTTTTCCACTCATCCCCCTCTTTTATCCTAATCAGATTATACGCCCCCCTGAGATCCAATTTAGAAAACCATTTGGCGCCAACAATTTGATTGAAGAGATCAGGAATAAGAGGGAGTGGATACGGATCTCGAACAGTAATCCGATTAAGTTCGCGGAAATCCAAGCAAGGGCGTAGGCCTCCATCTTTCTTCTTCACAAAGAAGAACCCCGCGGCTACTGGGGAAGATGAAGGTCTAATATGCCCTTTGGCCAGACTTTCAGAAATATAATCTTTCATAGCCTGCCTCTCAGGACCAGAAAGATTATACAACCTAGCTTTAGGCAACTTAGCATCAGGAAAGAGATTAATAGAGCAGTCATACACGCGATGAGGAGGCAACTCCTGACACCCCTCCTCAGAGAAAACATCCCCAAAATCCTCCAAAAAAGGAGGCAATGTACTAGGCACGACCGCACTGATGACTGTGTTCATGCAGTTGCTTTTGCAAAACTCACCCCATTGGCTTATTTCTCTGGACTGCCAATTAATCACAGGGTTATGTTTAACCAACCAAGGAAGTCCCAACACAATGGGAGTAGGTAGACCCTCCAACACATAACAAGATAATTGTTCCCTATGTATTGCCCCTACCCGAAGGTCAATGTTATGAACCTCATGAACAAAGCTACCTTGGCCGAGAGGCCTGGCGTCAATGGAGAATATAGGGATCGGTTTGACCAATACACTCAGATGCATACCTTGAGCCTGAGCAAACTGAGCGTCAACCAGATTAGCCCCGGAACCACTATCAAGAAGAACAGACAATCTCTCCACTCTCGTACCAACTACCACCTCCACTGGTACAAGGAACTGAGAAGAACTGGCGGATGAAATACATACTCCCAGGTTGTCGTCCACCACACAACCTGGGATTAACAGTTTTCCGGCGACTTTTGGCTCAACAAGGCACGGGATGGACATTCTCCAACAAAATGTCCCTCTTTCCCGCAGAAAAAACATCTTCTAGTCCTGCGGCGTACCGCCAATCCCCTCCTACGAAATGATGTCCCTCCCAACTGCATAGGCTCATCCGAACAGACAAGGGGAACCTCAACATAAGGGACTTTAGTGGTAGGTGGAGAAACAACAGGGAGTGGGGTTACCTCACCCCTCTCCCGAAGCCGTCTATCAGTACGGATAGCTAAGGCCATAGCAGCCTCCAGAGAAGGAGGAGACTCATACTGAGCCAAAACGTCTTTTAATTTATCAGAAAGCCCATGACAAAACTGGCTCCTAAGAGCTGGGTCATTCCACTGAGTATCTGTGGCCCATCTACGAAACTCAGAAGCAAATTCCTCTGCCGGACGATCTCCCTGCTGTATCTTACGTAATTTTGTCTCAGCAAGAGAGACCCGATCTGGGTCATCATATACCAATCCCAGGGCAGTAAAAAATTGATCTACAGACAGTAGAGCCGGGGATCCCGGAGGAAGGGAAAATGCCCAGGATTGAGGGTCCCCTTGCAGAAGTGAGATAACAATTCCCACTCTCTGCTCCTCACTCCCTGATGATCGAGGCCGAAGCCGAAAATACAATTTACATGCCTCCCGGAAGGTGAAAAATTTGTCTCGCCCACCAGTGAACCTGTCCGGGAGAGCAACCTTAGGTTCAACTCTGGTTTGCTCCAGGGGAGACAAAACTTTGGACTTAATGTCCGTCAGCCCCATGGATAATCCCTGCAACTGCAGAGCCAGCTGGGCTACTGGATCCATGGTAACTGGAGATAATTTTTATGGCCAGTGAAAATGTCACGCTGTCTAATGATATGTATACAATGTCAGTAAACTATTAATACAGGAACAACACTCTATACAACAACTAGTATAGCAACATCAGCATGTAAGTATAGAATAGATTTACCTGACACGATATCTGCTGAACTCAGGGTTAATCTTGAGGACTTGATGAGCTGAAACAGGAAGGAGGTGGACCGGGATCTAACCTGACCCTAAACTGGGGTCCTAACTAATCCCTCACCTTGGAGGTACTGATAATGGTTCAGAGGTCCAAGTCTCCAACCTAAAGGGTATGCCACACTGAACAATATCGCTAACGGGATCGCTAAAAAACGTCACTATTTAGCGATCCCGTTAGCGATGTTGTTCAGTGCGGCAGCTGCCAGCGACGAGCTTCCTGCTGTGATCTCGCTCGTCGCTGGAATCGTTCCGGACCCTATTTTCTCGTCGGCGCTCCCGCTGGGTAAGTATATATCGCTAGTGTGGCACCTTTTCTTAGCGATTTAGCGGTACTTTTGTACCGCTAAAGTCGTTAAGAAGATCGCTAACGGCGATAGCGTCGTTAACTATATCGCTAAATGTGGCCGCACTTAGCGATATAGAAACAATCCCGCTAGCGATCGCATTAGTATGCGTCGTTATCATGATCGCTAGCGGGATTGTTTAGTGTGGCAGTACCTTCACCCTGTCTCCTATCAGACCCTGAACCCTGTAATCAGTCCTAAGAAGGATCCTGACTACCACCAAAGGGATATGGGCTGATCTTAGCTAAATACACAGATTAGACATATAAGACAGACAGGATAACACTCGCTTGCATACACACTCAAACACCAAAGGAACATAAATGGTCTGGGAAATAAACTCTAACCAAGTTGAGCTTAGAACAACTAAGGAGCTCACAACTAAAGTCTATACAGATTCATTCCTATCTGTGGTCTGCATGAAGGTTTCACTGGCAACTCCCCAAGCAGACAACCATGAATTTAAAGGAAACCAATCAACAAATAATCAATTGCAGCCGGGAGAAACTGCACCCAGTCCCAGCACCGAGCACAGACAGAATTAACTCCCTAGCTGCCAAACACAAAGAAACAGCAGCTCAGCTGTGAGAAGTCAAAATGTGCAACCGCGACGATCTTCG
This sequence comes from Oophaga sylvatica, assembly GCA_033576555.1. Taxonomy (NCBI): domain Eukaryota; kingdom Metazoa; phylum Chordata; class Amphibia; order Anura; family Dendrobatidae; genus Oophaga; species Oophaga sylvatica. The sequence continues at coordinate 38,994 of JARQOD010001982.1, read as the reverse complement.
TGGCAATGCACACATGACACTGCATGCATGACCCAGAGCGCACGGCAACATGTGGTGGTCAGCCACATATCAATATCAGGTAAAAAAAAAGGGGGAAGAAGCCAGCGCCGCACATGGTCAGCATGCAATATATAAAGTGCATATGCACATATTGGATTCTAACTGTGTTAAAAATTAGACATTTGGCAAATAATTGATCAATTCTTTGAGCCACCCCGCCACGACAAGGCATTCTCATATGGGGCAGTCCTACTCTACGTTTTTTATATTCGCTGTGCCATTACGGCCTCCTGAATGTATAAAAGCAAGACTGCAAAAAATCAAAACAAAAGTACCTGAAGCATTGCTGTATCACTCCCATGGTGTCAGTAAGGCAAGCGCAGGTAAAAACCGACCAGGTCCGGAGATGGACATTTCAGATCTGACTTCTGCACTGCCAGCAATGATACAGGTACTTTTGTTTTTGATTTTTTGCAGTCTTGCTTTATACATTCAGGAGGCCGTAATGGCACAGCGAAAATAAAAAACGTAGAGTAGGACTGCCCCATATGAGAATGCCTTGTCGTGGCGGGGTGGCTCAAAGAATTGATCAATTATTTGACAAATGTCTCATTTTTAATACAGTTAGAATCCAATATGTGCATAAGCACTTTATATATTGCATGCTGACCATGTGCGGCGCTGGCTTCTCCCCTTTTTTTACTTGATGTTGGTTCGTGGTTGAGCACCACATGTTGCCGTGCGCTCTGGGTCATGCACGCAGTTCTATCTGTGTTTTTTTGGTGATTGACCTAGGCTGCTGTGCACACACAGCAGCCCTGCCCTGCCTGGGCTCTGCTTGATTTTACACCTGTGCCTGGGCCTGTTTCACCCTTTATCTGTGGTGCTGGTCTGGCAGTGCAGAAGTCAGATCTGAAATGTCCATCTCCGGACCTGGTCGGCTTTCACCTGCGCTTGCATTACTGGCACCATGGGAGTGATACAGCAATGCTTCAGGTACTTTTGTTTTTGATTTTTTGCAGTCTTGCTTTTATACGTTCAGGAGGCCGTAATGGCACAGCGAAAATAAAAAACGTAGAGTAGGACTGCCCCATATGAGAATGCCTTGTCGTGACGGGGTGGCTCAAAGAATTGATCAATTATTTGCCAAATGTCTCATTTTTAATACAGATTAGAATCCAATATTTGCATATGCATTTTATATATTGCATGCTGACCATGTGCGGCGCTGGCTTCTCCCCTTTTTTTACTTGATATTTATACATTGTAATAAGATCACCCCTAAGCCTTCGTTTTTCCAAACTAAATAACCCCAAGTGTAATAACCTGTCTTGGTATTGCAGACCCCCCAGTTCTCTAATAACCTTGGTCGCTCTTCTCTGCACCCGCTCCAGTTCAGCTATGTCTTTCTTATACACCGGAGACCAGAACTGCACACAGTATTCTAAGTGTGGTCGCACCAGTGACTTGTATAGAGGTAAAATTATGTTCTCCATTTACCCGGCGGCCTCTCCCAACTCCTGGCCTCGCATCAGCTGAGGGGGGCTGTGCCCTTGGAAGTATCCTCCAGCCGCATGATGAAGAGACCTGAGTAGTCTCGAAAGCTTGCAATTTGTTACCATCTTTTCAGTTAGCCATTAAAAGGTATCAACCACTGAGGACTCTCAATTCTAAATATTGTTCTCCTCATGAGCATCTATGCCTCTTTTAATGCATCCCATTATTTTAGTTGCCTTTGCAGCAGCTGCCTGACACTGGCCACTAAATGTGAGTTTGTCGTCCACCCATACACCCAGGTCTTTTTCAGTGACAGTTTTGCCCAGTGTTTTACAATTAAGCACATAATTATACATCTTGTTTGTTCTACCCAAGTGCATGACCTTACAGTCATGGCCAAAAGTTTTGAGAATGACACAAATATTAATTTTTACAATGTCTACTGCTTCACTTTTTCTAATGGCAATTTGCATATACTCCAGAATGTTATAAAGAGTGATCAGCTTAACAGCAATTACTTGCAAAGTCAATATTTGGCTAGAAAATTAACTTTATCCCCCAAAACACATCGCATCATCAAGAACTTCAAGGAGAGAGGTTCCATTGTTGCCAAAAAGGCTCCAGGGCGCCCAAGAAAGACCAGCAAGTGCCAGGACCGTCTCTTAAAAGTGTTTCAGCTGTGGGATCGGGCTACCAGCAGTGCAGAGCTTGCTCAGGAATGGCAGCAGGCAGGTGTGAGTGCATCTGCACGCACTGTGAGGCGGAGACTCTTGGAGCAAGGCCTGGTCTCAAGGAGGGCAGCAAAGAAGCCACTTCTCTCCAGAAAAAACATCATGGACAGACTGATATTCTGCAAAAGGTACAGGCAGTGGACTGTTGAGGACTGGGGTAGAGTTATTTTCTCTGATGAATCCCCTTTTCGATTGTTTGGGACATCAGGAAAACGCCTCATTCGGAGAAGACAAGGTGAGCGCTACCACCAGTCTTGTCTCATGCCAACTGTTAAGCATCTCAAAAAACTGACCGGCACATCCAAACTTAGATTCAGTGTGAACAGGTGCTAAACCTAGAGTCACCAACTCATATACATACAAGAAGAAAAGGTAGCACACTGTAGCGCTATAGCTTGCAAACACGAAATATGAAAAATATGAAAAATGAATTACATCATTACCTTAGAAATATAAAAAATTGAGAAGTCTTAGCGCATAAGATGGCCAAATTATGTGAGCCTGATAGCCACGTCAAGGCTCTTCTCGTATATCAGGTCCCTAACTAATGCCTATCCTCGCTTTAGAAAAGTCTGTCTGCATGGGAACCTATGAATCCTCTTTTCAGACTAAAATCTACATCTCTGTGGAGGGGTGATGAACCTGCTGTAATTAAAAGGCCTGTGACCACCAGGTGGAGTGCTCAGGCAGAAGGTAAATGAATACATATCAAAAAACTGACCGGCACATCCAAACTTAGATTCAGTGTGAACAGGTGCTAAACCTAGAGTCACCAACTCATATACATACAAGAAGAAAAGGTAGCACACTGTAGCGCTATAGCTTGCAAACACGAAATATGAAAAATGAATTACATCATTACCTTAGAAAATATAAAAAATTGAGAAGTCTTAGCGCATAAGATGGCCAAATTATGTGAGCCTGATAGCCACGTCAAGGCTCTTCTCGTATATCAGGTCCCTAACTAATGCCTATCCTCGCTTTAGAAAAGTCTGTCTGCATGGGAACCTATGAATCCTCTTTTCAGACTAAAATCTACATCTCTGTGGAGGGGTGATGAACCTGCTGTAATTAAAAGGCCTGTGACCACCAGGTGGAGTGCTCAGGCAGAAGGTAAATGAATACATATCAAAAAACTGACCGGCACATCCAAACTTAGATTCAGTGTGAACAGGTGCTAAACCTAGAGTCACCAACTCATATACATACAAGAAGAAAAGGTAGCACACTGTAGCGCTATAGCTTGCAAACACGAAATATGAAAAATATGAAAAATGAATTACATCATTACCTTAGAAATATAAAAAATTGAGAAGTCTTAGCGCATAAGATGGCCAAATTATGTGAGCCTGATAGCCACGTCAAGGCTCTTCTCGTATATCAGGTCCCTAACTAATGCCTATCCTCGCTTTAGAAAAGTCTGTCTGCATGGGAACCTATGAATCCTCTTTTCAGACTAAAATCTACATCTCTGTGGAGGGGTGATGAACCTGCTGTAATTAAAAGGCCTGTGACCACCAGGTGGAGTGCTCAGGCAGAAGGTAAATGAATACATATCAAAAACTGACCGGCACATCCAAACTTAGATTCAGTGTGAACAGGTGCTAAACCTAGAGTCACCAACTCATATACATACAAGAAGAAAAGGTAGCACACTGTAGCGCTATAGCTTGCAAACACGAAATATGAAAAATGAAATTACATCATTACCTTAGAAATATAAAAATTGAGAAGTCTTAGCGCATAAGATGGCCAAATTATGTGAGCCTGATAGCCAGTCAAGGCTCTTCTCGTATATCAGGTCCTAACATTGCTATCCTCGCTTTAGAAAAGTCTGTCTGCATGGGAACTATGAATCCTCTTTTCAGACTAAAATCTACATCTCTGTGGAGGGGTGATGACCTGCTGTAATTAAAAGGCCTGTGACCACCAGGTGGAGTGCTCAGGCAGAAGGTAAATGAATACATATCAAAAAACTGACCGGCACATCCAAACTTAGATTCAGTGTGAACAGGTGCTAAACCTAGAGTCACCAATCATATACATACAGAAGAAAAGGTAGCACACTGTAGCGCTATAGCTTGCAAACACGAAATATGAAAAATATGAAAAATGAATTACATCATTACCTTAGAAATATAAAAAATTGAGAAGTCTTAGCGCATAAGATGGCCAAATTATGTGAGCTGATAGCCACGTCAAGGCTCTTCTCGTATATCAGGTCCCTAACTAATGCCTATCCTCGCTTTAGAAAAGTCTGTCTGCATGGGAACCTATGAATCCTCTTTTCAGACTAAAATCTACATCTCTGTGGAGGGGTGATGAACCTGCTGTAATTAAAAGGCCTGTGACCACCAGGTGGAGTGCTCAGGCAGAAGGTAAATGAATACATATCAAAAACTGACCGGCACATCCAAACTTAGATTCAGTGTGAACAGGTGCTAAACCTAGAGTCACCAACTCATATACATACAAGAAGAAAAGGTAGCACACTGTAGCGCTATAGCTTGCAAACACGAAATATGAAAAATATGAAAAATGAATTACATCATTACCTTAGAAATATAAAAAATTGAGAAGTCTTAGCGCATAAGATGGCCAAATTATGTGAGCCTGATAGCCACGTCAAGGCTCTTCTCGTATATCAGGTCCCTAACTAATGCCTATCCTCGCTTTAGAAAAGTCTGTCTGCATGGGAACCTATGAATCCTCTTTTCAGACTAAAATCTACATCTCTGTGGAGGGGTGATGAACCTGCTGTAATTAAAAGGCCTGTGACCACCAGGTGGAGTGCTCAGGCAGAAGGTAAATGAATACATATCAAAAAACTGACCGGCACATCCAAACTTAGATTCAGTGTGAACAGGTGCTAAACCTAGAGTCACCAATTCATATACATACAAGAAGAAAAGGTAGCACACTGTAGCGCTATAGCTTGCAAACACGAAATATGAAAAATATGAAAAATGAATTACATCATTACCTTAGAAATATATAAAAATTGAGAAGTCTTAGCGCATAGATGGCCAAATTATGTGAGCCTGATAGCCACGTCAAGGCTCTTCTCGTATATCAGGTCCCTAACTAATGCCTATCCTCGCTTTAGAAAAGTCTGTCTGCATGGGAACTATGAATCCTCTTTTCAGACTAAAATCTACATTTTCCGTGGAGGGGTGATGAACCTGCTGTAATTAAAGGCCTGTGACCACCAGGTGGAGTGCTCAGGCAGAAGGTAAATGAATACATATCAAAAACTGACCGGCACATCCAAACTTAGATTCAGTGTGAACAGGTGCTAAACTAGAGTCACCAACTCATATACATACAAGAAGAAAAGGTAGCACACTGTAGCGCTATAGCTTGCAAACACGAAATATGAAAAATGAATTACTTTATTACCTTAGAAATATAAAAAATTGAGAAGTCTTAGCGCATAAGATGGCCAAATTATGTGAGCTGATAGCCACGTCAAGGCTCTTCTCGTATATCAGGTCCCTAACTAATGCCTATCCTCGCTTTAGAAAAGTCTGTCTGCATGGGAACCTATGAATCCTCTTTTCAGACTAAAATCTACATCTCTGTGGAGGGGTGATGAACCTGCTGTAATTAAAAGGCCTGTGACCACCAGGTGGAGTGCTCAGGCAGAAGGTAAATGAATACATATCAAAAAACTGACCGGCACATCCAAACCTAGATTCAGTGTGAACAGGTGCTAAACCTAGAGTCACCAATTCATATACATACAAGAAGAAAAGGTAGCACACTGTAGCGCTATAGCTTGCAAACACGAAATATGAAAAATATGAAAAATGAATTACATCATTACCTTAGAAATATAAAAAATTGAGAAGTCTTAGCGCATAAGATGGCCAAATTATGTGAGCCTGATGCCACGTCAAGGCTCTTCTCGTATATCAGGTCCCTAACTAATGCCTATCCTCGCTTTAGAAAAGTCTGTCTGCATGCGAACCTATGAATCCTCTTTTCAGACTAAAATCTACATCTCTGTGGAGGGGTGATGAACCTGCTGTAATTAAAAGGCCTGTGACCACCAGGTGGAGTGCTCAGGCAGAAGGTAAATGAATACATATCAAAAAACTGACCGGCACATCCAAACTTAGATTCAGTGTGAACAGGTGCTAAACCTAGAGTCACCAACTCATATACATACAAGAAGTGGTCACAGGCCTTTTAATTACAGCAGGTTCATCACCCTCCACAGAGATGTAGATTTTAGTCTGAAAAGAGGATTCATAGGTTCCCATGCAGACAGACTTTTCTAAAGCGAGGATAGGCATTAGTTAGGGACCTGATATACGAGAAGAGCCTTGACGTGGCTATCAGGCTACACATAATTTGGCCATCTTATGCGCTAAGACTTCTCAATTTTTTATATTTCTAAGGTAATGATGTAATTCATTTTTCATATTTTTCATATTTCGTGTTTGCAAGCTATAGCGCTACAGTGTGCTACCTTTTCTTCTTGTATGTATGTGAGTTGGTGACTCTAGGTTTAGCACCTGTTCACACTGAATCTAAGTTTGGATGTGCCGGTCAGTTTTTTGATATGTATTCATTTACCTTCTGCCTGAGCACTCCACCTGGTGGTCACAGGCCTTTTAATTACAGCAGGTTCATCACCCCTCCACGGAGATGTAGATTTTAGTCTGAAAAGAGGATTCATAGGTTCCCATGCAGACAGACTTTTCTAAAGCGAGGATAGGCATTAGTTAGGGACCTGATATACGAGAAGAGCCTTGACGTGGCTATCAGGCTCACATAATTTGGCCATCTTATGCGCTAAGACTTCTCAATTTTTTATATTTCTAAGGTAATGATGTAATTCATTTTTCATATTTTTCATATTTCGTGTTTGCAAGCTATAGCGCTACAGTGTGCTACCTTTTCTTCTTGTTTGTTTTTAACTGTTAAGCATCCTGAAACCATTCATGTGTGGGGTTGCTTCTCAGCCAAGGGAATCGGCTCTCTCACAGTCTTGCCTAAAAACACAGCCATGAATAAAGAATGGTACCAGAATGTCCTCCAAGAGCAACTTCTCCCAACCCTCCAAGAGCAGTTTGGCGATCAACAATGCCTTTTCCAGCATGATGGAGCACCTTGCCATAAAGCAAAGGTGATAACTAAATGGCTCAGGGAACAAAACATAGAGATTTTGGGTCCATGGACTGGAAACTCCCCAGATCTTAAACCCATTGAGAACTTGTGGTCAATCATCAAGAGACGGGTGGACAAACAAAAACCTAAAAATTCTGACAAAATGAAAGCATTGATTGTGCAAGAATGGACTGCTATCAGTCAGGATTTGGTCCAGAAGTTGATTGAGAGCATGCCAGGGAGAATTGCAGAGGTCCTGAAGAAGAAGGGTCAACACTGCAAATATTGACTTGCTGCATTAACTCATTCTAACTGTCAATATAAGCTTTTGTTACTCATATGTTTGCAATTATATTTCTGTCTGTGATAAAAACATCTGTCAAACACACATAAAAACCAGAGGGCAGCAGATCATGTGAAAATATAATATTTGTGTCATTCTCAAAACTTTTGGCCATGACCTTACATTTATCCCCATTAAAGCTCATTTGCCATTTATCAGCCCAAGCTTCTAGTTTACATAAATCCTCCTGTAATATAAAATTGTCCTCCTCTGTATTGATTACCCTGCAGAGTTTAGTGTAAACTGTAAATATTGAAATACTACTCTGTAAGCCCCCTACAAGGTCATTAATATGTTAAAGAGAAGCAGCCCCAAAACTGACCCGTGTTGTGCTGCGTTTTGTCTGCGAGCCCGGCTGCCTCTCCCAACTCCTGGCCTCGCATCAGCTGAGGGGGGCTGTGCCCCTTGGAAGTATCCTCCAGCCGCACTATGCCCCCTGCATGAGCCAGGGCGGCCATATCCGGATTCTGGCCTCATGCAACATCTCCAGGCAAGGGGGAGCTGAATTCCCCCTATGCAGCCTCTGGCGCTGGAGCCCCGCCGCTCTCAAAGACACTGCACAGGCGGCAATCCAGCCCAGGAATCCTCTTCTCTGTACAGGTTCCCCTCTAGGAACAGGAAACCAACTGAGGAGCGAGGGGGGCCGACCCTTTTATCTCTCTGTAGGTTTCCTGTTCCTAGGGGCGGATGCCTTCTCTCAGTGGGTGCTGTCGTAGCGAAGAGAATTTTTTTTTTAAATAATTGTAAAAATATTTTTTTTTACAAAATCAATATTTAGTCTATCAAATAAATATTTGAATGAAAAAAAAAATCTAAACAATAAAAGTAAACATATTTAGTATCGCCGCGAGAATTATTCCTCCCTGCTTGTGCCAATCGCCGGCAGAGCAGGGGAGAATGATGAGAGTCGTGTTCAGCACCCGGCACTGGGGAACAGCGCTTACTGTAACGCTTCTTCCCCAGCGCTGATGCGTGCGACATGGATGACATCCATGTGTGTTATGCGGATGTACGTGTGCTGGATGTCTTGTGGCCCATGCTGACATTAAAAAAAGGACATGTCAGCGTATTTTGAACACGGACACACGGTCCATGGAAACACACTGACGTGCACAGACCCATTCACTTGAATAGGCAAATATCGCTCCGTTCCTCCCGAGTCTCTCTGCATGGCTTCCCAATGGTATAAAATTCTGTGACACACCTATGGTGTCAATATGATCACTGCACCCCTAGATGAATTCATTGAGAGGTGTAATTCATAAAATGGGGTCACTTATGGGGGGTTCTGCTGTTTTGGCACCTCATGGGCTCTCCCAGTGGGTCATGGCACCTGCAAACCATAACAGTAAAATCTGGTGCTCCTTCCATTCTGAGCTCTGTCATGTGCCCAAACAGTGGCTTACCCCCACATATGGGGTATCAGCGTACCCAGGACAAGTTGCACAATAATCTTTGGGTCTAATTTCTTCTGTTACCCTTGGGAAAATAAAACATTGGGGTTGAAAAGATCATTTTTGTGGAAAAAATATGATTTTTTATTTTTACAGCTCTATGTTATAAACTTCTGTGAAGCACTTGGGGGTTCAAAGTGCTCACCACCATCTAGCTAAGTTCCTTAGGGGGTCTAGTTTCCAAAATGGGGTCACTTGTGCAGGGTTCCACTATTTAAGCACATCAGGGGCTCTCCAAACGCGACATGACGCCCACAGACCATTCCATAACGTCACTATTTCCCTTCCGAGCCCCGACATGTGCCCATACAGTAGTTTTCTCCCACATATGGGGTATTAGCGTACTCAGGACAAATTGGTCAACTTTTGGGGTCCAATTTCTCCTGTTACTCTTGAGAAAATAAAACATTGGGGACTAAAATATCATGTTTGTGGAAAAAATATGATTTTTTTATGCCCAGGCATTATAAACTTTAGTGAAGCACCTGGGGGTTCAAAGTTCTCACCACACATTCGTTGGGGGTATAGTTTCCAAAATGGGGTCACTTGTGGGGGGTTACCACTGTTTAGGCACATCAGGGGCTCTCCAAACGCGACATGGCGTCCGATCTCAATTCCAGCCAATTTTGCATTGAAAAAGTCAAACGGCGCTCCTTCCCTTCCAAGCTCTGCCGTGTGCCCAAACAGTGGTTTACCCCCACACATGGGGTATCAGCATACTCAGAACAAGTTGCACAATTACTTTTGGGTCCTGTTACCCTTTGGAAAATAAAAATTGGGAGTGAAAAGATCTTTTTTGTGGAAAAAATATGATTTTTATTTTTACGGTTCTACGTTATAAACGTCTGTGAAGCCCTTGGGGGTTCAAAGTGCTCACCACACATCTAGATAAGTTCCTTGGGGGTCTAGTTTCCAAAATGCGGTCATTTGTGGGGGTTTTCCACTGTTTAGGCGCATCAGGGGCTCTCCAAACGCGACATGGTGTCCGCTAACGATTGAAGCTAATTTTCCATTCAAAAAGTCAAATGGCGCTCCTTCCCTTCAGAGTCCCGCCGTGCGCCCAAACAGTGGTTCCCCCCCACATATGGGGTTTCAACGTACTCAGGGAAAATTGGAAAACAACTTTTGGGGTCCACTTTCTCCTTTTACCCTTGGGAAAATAAAAAAATTGCTGCTAAAAGATCATTTTTGTGACTAAAAAGTTAAATGTTCATTTTTTTCCTTCCATGTTGCTTTTGCTGCTGTAAAACACCCAAAGGGTTAATAAACTTCTTGAATGTGGATTTGATCAGCTTGAGGGGTGCAGTTTTTAGAATGGTGTCACTTTTGGGTATTTTTAGCCATATAGACCCCTCAAACTGACTTCAAATGTGAGGTGGTCCCTAAAAAAATGGTTTTGCAAATTTTGCTGTAAAAATGAGAAATCGCTGGTCAATTTTAACCCTTATAACTCCTAACAAAAAAAAAAATTGTTTCCAAAATTGTGCTGATGTAAAGCAGACATGAGGGAAATGTTATTTATTAACTATTTTGTGTCACATAACTCTCTGGTTTAACAGAATAAAAATTAGAAATTTGAAAATTGCGAAATTTTCTACATTTTGGCCAAATTTCAAATTTTTTTTCACAAATAAACGCAAAAATTACTGACCTAAATTTACCACTAACATGAAGCCCAATATGTCACGAAAAACAATCTCAGAATCGCTAGGATCCGTTGAAGCGAGCGTTCCTGAGTTTTACCTCATAAAGGGACACTGGTCAGAATTGCAAAAAATGGCCAGGTCATTGGGGTTAAAATAGGCTGGGTCATGAAGGGGTTAATAAGGGGAATTTCTGTCTGTTTTCTTCAATACTAGATCTCACTCCAACGGTCATTTTAGTAAAGATAGTATTGTTATTTATGCCTCAGTCTCGGTTTGTGACCCACTGGATCTTATTCGGACCTCTGGTCTTTACATTTTTGGCGCAGTAGGCAGGATCCAGTGTTTGTCATGGACAGAGGCGAGGAAAGAAATTACCTTGGCTGAGAGGGTCCGGAGTATTCTGCGTAGGTGTAATCTGGACCCCGCGTTACGTGCCGAGCTGGCATTAAGTGCCCTAGAGGGCGACGCTAGACGAATGGTGATGGTCCAGAATCAGAGAGGAATATGTTAGAAAAGATTTTGGAACTGATAGAGGGGAGTTCGGGAGGCCGAGCTTGTGTAGCTCAGCTTCGGTCCCTGTTCTTTAATTGACCCCAAAGGGAATGTGAGTCCCTGATGCAGTAATCTTGGCAAAATGGGGAAAAAAAAACAGCTCCACATTAAAGTGAAAAAAAACAATTCTTTATTCACTTGATATTTCAAGCATGGAGGATAAAAGTATCAGCATAGATAGCAGCAAACGATGCGTTTTCAACGCGTTTCAGGTGTCACAGCACCCTTAGTTCATGACTCCACTTTATCGTGGAGCTGGATTTTTTCCCCCCATTTTGCCATGTTTCTTGACACAGCGGTTCCGTGCTCCGATTCCTGGGATGTCATAACTGGTGAGCTAGACTTTATGCTATTTTTTAACTCTAATATCTTACAGGAGACGTTGAATGAGATGCAGCGACTAGACCCAGGGGCTATGGGGGCGTTCCTAGAGGTAGACCGCTAGCTCTGGGATCAATTCATCACCGGGTTAGCCAATAGACTCCTCCTGGACAAACTGATGGATATAGGCAGTCAGAGAGCAGCCACAGCCCTGGCTTCCTGTTCATGGTCAATACGTCCGAAGGAAGAAACAGTGAAGCTGCCGCTGATTGGGTGCAGGGCTCATGTGATGTGACAACCTGACATAAGCCCCGGGACAGTGAGTCTCGACACCGCTGATGTGGAGCCGGCACGCCAGCGGAGTATAACTGTTTTTATTTTAATGAGGCCAAACATGAGGAATGAGTTCACTGAGAATAAAAAAATATATATATACTGAATTTTTTGGGCTGTTAGATGTGCCTAGGTGTAAGGTTCTGTGTACATGTTCCTGAAACTCAGTTTGTTCGTCAGCCATTTTACTTTCTGTCTTGCTGCAGCTATCTTGCCCTCAGTCAAAATGGAGTTTCCAGCTTGCATGTTCCCGCCCTGATTCTCTCCTTTTGCTTCTTAAGCAGCCACAGCTGAGCAATCAGTGCTTCAGAATCTAGCCTGCAGTGAACCTGTGACCTGACTCCTAAAGCCTTGGACCTTGTACTCCAGCTATTCCTACTGAGGAACTCTGAAGCACTTGTGGACTCTGAACCCTGCTCTTTGAAAGACCCACGTTTGCATGGACTTACGGTAACAGAGAAGAAGATTCTGAACCTGTTGTGGAGAGTGATTGCTGAGCTTAGATTACTCTGGCCTGCTGTGTCTCCTGCTTCTGTGTCTGCAAACTGTGTGACTATTTTTGCCAACTTGTATGAAGTAATACAAGACTTTCTATATCAAACCTGTGTCTCATGTATTTTCATTGCACCCAAGCACAAGACGCTATATGAACTGTACTACATACATTACAAGATTCTGAAGCCAAAACGTTAGTGTCTGCTGGGTCTGGAAAGGCTGTGTCTGCTGTAACTGTGGATATCAGATGTCCGGGTGAACTTTCTGTGATGATAGTGGTTGTGACTTCTCACAACCATTCCAGGTGAGCAGTTCCCTTAATTTTTTTTCTCTCTGCAGTGTTACCACAGGTAAACACTATTGTTTTTTTTTTCTCCTCTCCTCTTCTTCCAGTACTCCTGTCTTAAAAGATCTGGAAAATGGAGGCCCGCATAAAGGAACTTTGCGGAGTGACTGATAATATCCTTGCAGATTTGCAGAATATAAAGACCCGTTTTTCAAGCCTACAGGACCTCACTAATCACAATTTGCAAGTGTTTGGACAGACTGCCCAGGATTTGCGAGCCAGGATTGAGGTTCTAGAAGAGCAAGTCCAGGCTCCTGCCGTAGCCCCGAGTTCTGGGATTCCCAAGTTGCCCCCTTTTCGTTTTGGCGGTGAACGTGAGAAATTCAGGGGATTTATTAATCAATGCAATCTTTTTTTTTCTGCACATGCTTCACAATTTCCCACTGAACGATCTAAGGTGCTTACTATAATTATGTTGCTTACCAACAAGGCTTTGATGTGGGCAAACCCTCTGATTGAGACTGAGGATGATTGTTTGAATCACCTTGATGCTTTTATTTCAGCCATGGGGCTGGTGTTTGATGACCCCAATCGAGGTGCAACAGCTGAAGCAGCCATGTTAGCTTTGCGCCAAGGTAAGCACTCGGTAGCTGAATATGCCTTGGATTTCAGGAGATGGGCCCTTGATACCACCTGGGACAGTTCCGCCAAAAAATCTATTTTTCGAAAGGGGTTATCTCCACTGATTAAGGATGAACTTGCTCGTGCCGACCCTCCCACTGCGTTAGGTGACTTTATTAACTACTGCATCCGTATTGATACTCGTCTGACTGAACGCAGGCAAGAGAGATGGTTCGAAAGCAATCGCACTAACCTTTTCCTACCTTCCTCTCCAGCTAAGGAACCTTTGAGTAGGATTACACGGGAACCTGAACCTGAACCCATGCAGGTAGACTCTTTACAACGACGGGTTAGTGATGCACGCAAGGAACATCGTTTTAAGGAAAATCTATGTTTCTATTGTGGTAAGTCAGGGCACTTCATTATAAACTGCCCCAGCCGTTCTCGTAAGACTACTGCAGCACTCATTCATTGTGAGTGTTGCGAGAGGGGATCTGTCAGGTCCGAGCCTCAGGCTCCAGAGAGATCTGCAGCAACAGATCTTGATTTCTCGGACTTAAACTCCGTTACCTCTGAGGACGTTGACTGTGTAAACGCTGCCATTTTTCAAGTTTCCTCAGCGGTGTCCCAGCTGAGTTGTAAGAAAAACAATTCTCATTGCTTTCTTTCCATCAAACTCTGGGTTGACTCAGCTTGGGTGTCTAGCTCTGCTATGATCGACTCAGGGGCAAGTGGAAATTTTATGGATGTCTCCTTTGCTCTGAAATAGGGGATACGTTCAGTGAAGAAGGCTACTCCAGTACAGATGGAAACTGTGGATGGCTCCCTGCTGACCTCTGGACCAGTGGATCAGGAAACAGAGCCTTTGAGGGTTCTTATGGGTAAAGATCATCAAGAGAAACTGTCCTTTATGCTTATCTCTTCTCCCCACTTTCCCATTATTCTAGGGCTACCATGGCTGCAGGCTCAGAATCCTACCATTAACTGGGAGACCAAGGAATTACACTTTCCAGAGAAACAGATGAGTCCAAAAGTTTCAGCTTGCTCTGTTCCTAAAGGAACCATGTCAGTCCCTGAACTACCAGCTGTATACCAGGACTATGTGGATTTATGTGACAAGAAGAACGCTGACCAGCTTCCTCCTCACCGTCCATATGATTGTCCAATTGAATTATTGCCTGGAGCAGAGATACCTTTTGGTAAGATCTACCCCCTGGCGTGGCCCGAGCTAAAGGCTTTAAAGGATTACATAGACGAAAATTTAGCCAAGGGCTTCATACGCCCCTCTTCATCTCCTGCAGGTGCACCCATCTTCTTTGTAAAGAAGAAAGATGGATCTCTGAGACCATGCGTAGACTATAGGGAACTCAATAAGGTTACTATTAGAAACCGTTATCCATTGCCTTTAATCCCTGAGTTATTGGAGAGAGTGCGACATGCCAAAATTTTCTCTAAACTAGATCTTCGTGGGGCCTATAACTTAGTCCGTATTAGACCTGGGGATGAATGGAAGACTGCATTCAGGTCACGCTATGGACACTTTGAATATCTAGTTATGCCTTTTGGTCTGAGTACCGCCCCAGCCACTTTCCAACACTTGGTGAATGACATCTTCAGGGATCTCCTAGATACATTCGTGGTAATTTATTTGGATGATATTCTAATTTTTTCTAACTCCACAGAGGAACATCATGGACATGTGAGAATGGTTTTGGAACGTCTAAGACAAAATCATCTTTACATCAAACTTGAAAAGTGTGAATTCCATAGGACCGAAATTCAATTTCTGGGGTATGTACTGTCTACACAAGGAATTAGTATGGATGGAAGCAAAACCCAAGCCATCAAGGATTGGCCAAGTCCTAGAAATGTGAAGGAGGTACAGCGCTTCATCGGGTTTGCCAACTTCTATAGACGTTTCATTAGAAATTTCTCTGAGGTAGTGTCACCTATCACCCAACTTACCCGGAAAGAGTCTAGGTTCTCCTGGACTCCCCAAGCCCAGGAAGCATTTTCCCGTCTAAAAGATAAATTTACCACTGCACCTATCCTAGTACATCCCAACCCCGAGCTTGCCTTCATAATAGAGGTGGATGCTTCAGACTGTGCCGTTGGAGCTATACTCTCTCAGAGAACAGGTGAGAAGAATGTCTTGCATCCCTGTGCCTTCTTTTCCCAGCAGTTGTCTTCGGCTGAGAGGAACTACGATGTGGGCAATAGAGAGTTGTTGGCCATTATTGCCGCCTTCAAAGAATGGAGACACCTTCTTCAGGGAGCTGCACAGCAAATAGTCGTCCTGACAGATCATCGTAACCTTGAGTTTATCAGGTCGGCTAAGTGCCTGACTCCTCGCCAGGCTCGCTGGAATCTTTTCTTAAACCAATTTAATTTTATCATTTCTTATAGACCAGGATCGCGCAATGGTAAGGCTGATGCACTCTCTAGGATTTACTCAGCAGAGACACGTCCAATTACTCCTCCTAAGACTATTCTTCCTGACTCTAGATTCCTAGGAGTAATTCATAATCAAGACCTACTTAAGGACATCAAGGAAGCATACCATGCGGATTCCTTTTTGGCACAACCCCCAAGGGACGTAAGTCTTGTCTTTAAGAATGGTGTGTGGATTCAGGGACAACGCCTGTATATTCCTGAAACAGTCAGATTGAGAGTATTGCAACTCATTCACGATTCCAAGATAGCTGGGCATAGAGGAATTCTAAAGACACAGGAATTTCTCTCTCGTTTCTTTTGGTGGCCCACTTGCAGGAAGGATGTTTTAAACTATGTCACTTCATGTGAGGTCTGTGCAAGATGCAAAACACCTCGCTCCTCACCAACTGGTCTGTTACAGCCTCTTCCCACCCCGTCCCGCCCGTGGGGATCCATTTCTATGGACTTCATTGTGGAGTTACCAACCTCTCAAGGGAAGAACACCATTCTAGTGGTGGTTGACCGTCTAACAAAGGCAGCTCATTTTATCCCTTGTGTCGGCTTACCCACTGCAAAACAGACATCAGATTTGATGATTAAAGATGTGTTTCGCTTACATGGAGTACCGGATGAGGTTATTTCGGATCGAGGGGTGCAATTCACTTCTAGGTTTTGGCAAAATTTCTGTGCAGCAGTGGACATTAAAGTAAACCTTTCTTCTGCTTTTCATCCCCAGACTAATGGACAGACCGAACGAACCAATCAAACCCTGGAGCAGTATCTCCGCTGCTTTATCTGCCACCTACAGGATGATTGGGTGGATCTACTTCCATTAGCTGAGTTCTCGTATAACAACTCTCAGAGTGCCTCCACTAAGCAGTCTCCTTTTTACTCTAATCTAGGTTATCATCCTAACATTCTACCACGATTTCCCATAGAAACGCCTTTACCAGCAGTGGCTGAAAGAATCACGTCTTTACAGAAGAATATGGATCTTCTAAAGGAGAATCTGGAATCGGCTCAGGAAAGGTACAAGAAAGCAGCAGATAAATTTCGTAAACCTGCACCAGCTTTCAAGGTAGGAGACTTGGTCTGGCTGTCAACCAGAAATCTTAAGTTAAGGATTCCATCATCTAAGTTGGGACATAAGTACATTGGACCCTATAAAATCAGTAAAATTATAAGTGCCGTTGCTTGTCGTCTTCAACTGCCCAGAACTATGAGAATTCACCCTGTCTTTCATGTATCCCTACTAAAGGCTGCGACACCCAATACGTTTCCTGGACGTTCTTCTCCTTGCCCTGACCCAGTGCTAGTCGATGGTCAGGAAGAATTTGTGGTGGAAAGGATTTTAGATTCCAGGTTGTATAGAAATCAGTTACAATATCTGATTAAATGGCAGGGCTACCCAGTGGAGGACAACTCATGGGAACCAGTCAATAACGTTAATGCTCCTCGCTTGCTCCGTCAGTTTCATCAGAGGTACCCACTACAC
This sequence comes from Oophaga sylvatica, assembly GCA_033576555.1. Classification (NCBI taxonomy): domain Eukaryota; kingdom Metazoa; phylum Chordata; class Amphibia; order Anura; family Dendrobatidae; genus Oophaga; species Oophaga sylvatica. The sequence continues at coordinate 21,672 of JARQOD010001982.1, read as the reverse complement.
AAGCCTGGCCTGAGGTCATCCGGAGGTTGTCCCTAAGGGGGGAGTAATGTAAGGTTCTGTGTACATGTTCCTGAAACTCAGTTTGTTCGTCAGCCATTTTACTTTCTGTCTTGCTGCAGCTATCTTGCCCTCAGTCAAAATGGAGTTTCCAGCTTGCATGTTCCCGCCCTGATTCTCTCCTTTTGCTTCTTAAGCAGCCACAGCTGAGCAATCAGTGCTTCAGAATCTAGCCTGCAGTGAACCTGTGACCTGACTCCTAAAGCCTTGGACCTTGTACTCCAGCTATTCCTACTGAGGAACTCTGAAGCACTTGTGGACTCTGAACCCTGCTCTTTGAAAGACCCACGTTTGCATGGACTTACGGTAACAGAGAAGAAGATTCTGAACCTGTTGTGGAGAGTGATTGCTGAGCTTAGATTACTCTGGCCTGCTGTGTCTCCTGCTTCTGTGTCTGCAAACTGTGTGACTATTTTTGCCAACTTGTATGAAGTAATACAAGACTTTCTATATCAAACCTGTGTCTCATGTATTTTCATCGCACCCAAGCACAAGACGCTATATGAACTGTACTACATACATTACACTAGGTTTTAGAGGAGGATATTAGGAAAAAAATTGAAACAAAAAATATGGTCAACTCTGTACTTAATATCCCCTATCCTGGTATATATGGTCCCCTCACCCCATCCTGATACACATGGCTCCCTCATCACTATCCTGGTATGCATGGATCCCTCATCACTATCCTGGTATACATGGATCCCTCATCCCTACCTTGGTATGTATGCCCCCTCATCCCTACCCTGGTATGCATGGCACCCTTATCCCTATCCTGGCAGAAATGATCGCCCTCGTCCCTATCCTAATGTGCATGGCCCCCTCATCCCTATCGTGGTATGCAGGGTACCCCATCTCATCCTAGTATGCACTGCCCCATCCCTATTCTGGTATGATTGGCCCCCATCCCAGTGCGAATAAGAGAATGGCTAATGAAATCAATTATTAAACCTTATATAAGTCAGTTCAGATATGGTGTAGCAACATGGCGTCTATTTCCTGGAGCAGTACCCTGGAAGGAATGTTTGGAATGCAGAAGTGAATACACCAAGACACCATATATGGAGTGAAGTTGGAATGGACCTATCAGAGACTGACAATGGCTGCTCAGAAGATTGTGTGACGCCCTTTTTTCTGTCTGTTGTAGTTCTTTTGTGCAAAGAATAAAGTGCAGTTGTTTGCAAGCCTTTGCTGAGAAAGGAGTGTACATCTGATTCTGTATCTGATGTCTATCTTTTAAGGGCCCGTCTCACACAACGATCTCGCTAGCGAGATCGGTGCTGAGTCACTAGTTTTGTGACGCAGCAGCGAGCTCACCAGCGATATCGCTGTGTGTGACATTCAGCGACGATCAGCCCCCCTGCCGGGTATCGCTGATCGTCGCTGAAATGTCTGGACATTTTTTTGATCGCTGGTCTCCCGCTGACAGGCACGCATCGCTGCGTGTGACAGGCGGGAGACCAGCGATCCGCTGGTAACCAAGGTACACAGCGGGTTTCCAGGCGCGGGGCTGTGCCTAGAAACCCGCTGTGTACCTTGGATACCAGCGCCCTGCTGCAGGGAGCTGGTAACCAAGGTACACAGCGGGTTTCCAGGCACCGCGCAGCGCCTAGAAACCCGATGTGTACCTTGGTTACCAGCTCCCTGCATCAGGGCGCTGGTATCCAAGGTACACTGCGGGTAACTAGCGATGTTTACCCGCAGTGTCCTTGTGCTGATCGCTGCCTGTTTGGCAGCTCAGCAGCGATAATATAGCGATACACCAGCGATCCTGATCGTTGTCGGGATCGCTGGTGTATCGCTATGTGAGACCCAGCCTTTAAGCTAGCACTCAGCTATTTATTAAGTCAGGTACAGGCAATCATTGAGATCTCACTTTAAGAGATCACCCTCACATTCTTGGCGCACCAACTAGAGGCCACCAAAGGAGTATGTTCACCAGGCATCAACACGCAGCTTGGATCGAGGGGGAACGTCTAGGTTGATTCGACAGGGAGACTGATCACCTCCATAAAAACACAGTAAGTCTGCTGATTTCCTTATCTGTAGTACTTGCCTGTGTTAATCGAGCCATTCTGTGTAGTTCTGTACTCGTGTTTGCCGAGTGTCTGTGCCGCCCTGACATGGGGGTTGTGATACGTACACCTGGTGGCCCTAAAAGAACCCACGGCTACTGGCTGTGAGGAACGTAAACCGTGATTGACTGCCTGTAACCTGCTGTGTCTAGAGTGTATCAGCACTGTTCTGGGCTATCTGAGTTATCTGCCTGTGTGTAGCAAGCAGGGGGAGGGCAGGTGATCTATGGTACGTTGAGCGCAAAGGTTTTGTGTGCTCCTAGAGTCTGGAGTGCGGGGCATAGCGTCGTTGAACCACGAGTGGTTTAACCACGGAGCGCAAGAAACGTGCAGACACCTCTTCAAACCCTAGCACCGCGCACAAGGTTTGAGACTGAAATGCAAGTTACAGAGGAGGGCCTATTTTGTGTTTTTCCATCCATCTGATTATGTGTGTCTGAGAGTGTTGTCCCTCTTCCGGGATTAGCCTCCCATCTGTAACAGTAAGCGAGGAAAGGGGAGATTAGTGTGTGATCTGGTGAGTGCAGATTCTGTGTGCTCCTGGATGGGGAGACAGAGTGGTCCAACCACGTGGTCAAGAAGACAGGCAGACACATCTCATCCTCTGCGCTGTCACAGATTTGGGCTGAAATTTCTGGTGTCTGGAGAACACTCAGTCTCTTTTTGTTTAAAGGCAGCAGAAAATGGAAAAGTTTTTGCAGTTCTGTAAGGGAGGGGGGAAATGTGAGGATGGCAGGTTAGACTGCAGCATGATAGTGTCTACCAGAGAGGGAAAGAAGCATGTACAGAATATGAGACGATTAATGAACGTATGTGACTTCCCCGAGAAAGGCAGATTACAGCCGTTAGAATGGCGGGGAGTTATGAAAGGAAAGTTGGGTGCCAGACTTAATAAGGGCTTCTGGAAGTGTATTGAAGGAAAAAAGAGGATGTTTAAATGATGCTGGCTTGTTAGGTCAGACTGAGAGATGGTGGAAAAACCTGTGTAATTACAGTCATGGCCAAAAGTTTTGAGAATGACACAAATATTATATTTTCACATGATCTGCTGCCCTCTGGTTTTTATGTGTGTGTTTGACAGATGTTTTTATCACAGACAGAAATATAATTGCAAACATATGAGTAACAAAAGCTTATATTGACAGTTAGAATGAGTTAATGCAGCAAGTCAATATTTGCAGTGTTGACCCTTCTTCTTCAGGACCTCTGCAATTCTCCCTGGCATGCTCTCAATCAACTTCTGGACCAAATCCTGACTGATAGCAGTCCATTCTTGCACAATCAATGCTTTCATTTTGTCAGAATTTTTAGTTTTTTGTTTGTCCACCCGTCTCTTGATGATTGACCACAAGTTCTCAATGGGATTAAGATCTGGGGAGTTTCCAGGCCATGGACCCAAAAATCTCTATGTTTTGTTCCCTGAGCCATTTAGTTATCACCTTTGCTTTATGGCAAGGTGCTCCATCATGCTGGAAAAGGCATTGTTGATAGCCAAACTGCTCTTGGAGGGTTGGGAGAAGTTGCTCTTGGAGGACATTCTGGTACCATTCTTTATTCATGACTGTGTTTTTAGGCAAAACTGTGAGAGAGCCGATTCCCTTGGCTGAGAAGCAACCCCACACATGAATGGTTTCAGGATGCTTAACAGCTGGCATGAGACAAGACTGGTGGTAGCGCTCACCTTGACTTCTCCGAATGAGGCTGTGTAGCCCAGCTACGCAGGCACACATAAAAGTCCAGGAGAGTGCACTAGAAGGTAACAGCAACGCTTGATATGCATTCACTGTCACTCACACTTTCAGACACACCCATCTGAGATATAAGGGGGAGTGACACGTGGCAGGAGTGATTAGTCTGGAGGGAGAGTGAGAGAGAGGAGTTAAGGGTATGCCACACTAAACAATATCGCTAACGGGATCGCTAAAAAACGTCACTATTTAGCGATCCCGTTAGCGATATTGTTCAGTGCGGCAGCTTCCAGCGACGAGCTTCCTGCTGTGATCTCGCTCGTCGCTGGAATCGTTCCGGACCCTATTTCATCGCTGGCGCTCCCGCTGGGTAAGTATCTTATCGCTGTGTGGCACCTTTTCTTAGCGATTTAGCGGTACTTTTGTACCGCTAAAGTCGTTAAGAAGATCGCTAACGGCCATAGTGTCGTTAACTATATCGCTAAATGCGGCCGCACTTAGCGATATAGAAACAATCCCGCTAGCGATCTCATTAGTATGCAACGCTAACGAGATCGCTAGCGGGATAGCTTAGTGTGGCAGTACCTTTAGTTCAGTCAGTTAGCTCCGGGAGGCTCAGGAGTGAGTCATCCCTTGGATAGTTTCCTGTCTGAGATAGTCAGATAGTTAGCTCCGGGAGGCTTAGGAGTGAGTCATCCCCTGGATAGTTATCTGTCTGAGATAAGATCAGTCTGAGTGGAGCTTAGTGTTCAGTGGAGTTCAGCCTGTTAGCTTCTGTCTCAAGGACAGAGCAGCCATTCAGTCTCGGTCCTGTGTGGACTTTGGAGGAAACTGAGAGCTGTGCAGCGAGCTCTGGATGAAGCTGACATTATTCCACAACTGCCACAAGTGCTTATGTTAAAAGCGGGAAGCAGGGCGAAGGGCACAGTGGAGAAGATAGAGAAGTGCTACAGGTATTGGATTGCCTGCACTAAATTGCCGGACACCGGGTCCGAAGCGTTGCTACTGTTTTAAGCATAGTAACAAGAAAACCGGAGGCATCTGGACTACAGGTCGCAGAGAGCAGCCCTAAGTGTCAATACGTAACCGGAGACAGGGATAACGGGTTAAGCCTGATCAGCAATATAGACTTAGTTTTCACCACTTAGAAGTCTCCACCACAATGTTGGCCGGGCAGGACAGCTACTGAGAAGCTGGAGATTCAGAGTTAACTTCGCTTCAGGCAAGTTGGACTCACCTACACATTGGAAGTTAAGGAGGCCTCTAACCTGCTCAGCTGTTACTGGAAAGTGCACTCTCCACCCCGACCAGCTCCCCGGGATCTGCTTGAACCATCATCAGTAAAAGGTATGAAAAGGAACTACCTTGTGTGTGACTGAATTCTTACTACCCCTGCATCATCACCACCATAGACTTCCAGGGACACGTCTCACCTGTGGGAGACTTACTACCAAGCTGCCCTATAACATCCCCTGTGAAGACCCTTACAGCAGCGCTGGTACAAATTACCAGAAACCACAGGTGGCGTCACGAACTATCCTAATAATCCCCTGTAAATATTCCCCTATTGCACGACCGCCAGGGCCACGGACCGAGCCACCGCTACCAGTGACAACTCCCATAGATGCCCATGGGCTCGGCTCCGAGTACCCCATAGCCCTGGTATCCACAATTGTGGTGCGTGGTCGCAACAACTTGGCATCACGAACAGGAAACAGACTGACTCTGCTACGTGTCACCACCTCCTATACCCCTAGTGGGTGTGTCTGAAAGTGTGATTGAAGTGCATGAATAGCAAGCTTTTGCGATTACCTTCCTGTGCATTCTCCTGGATTTTATGTGTGTGCCTGCGTAGCTTCTGCCACCTGCGGGGAAAAGGTGGGTACTGCCGGCTTTAGAGTGGCTTCACCTGGGTGATACTGATTTGCCACCTCAGGCTTTTCCAGGGACACGTCTCACCTGTGGGAGACTTACTACCAAGCTGCCCTATAACATCCCCTGTGAAGACCCTTACAGCAGCGCTGGTACAAATTACCAGAAACCACAGGTGGCGTCACAAACTATCCTAATAATCCCCTGTAAATATTCCCCTATTGCACGACCGCCAGGGCCACGGACCGAGCCACCGCTACCAGTGACAACTCCCATAGATGCCCATGGGCTCGGCTCCGAGTACCCCATAGCCCTGGTATCCACAATTGTGGTGCGTGGTCGCAACAAGGCGTTTTCCTAATGTCCCAAACAATCGAAAAGGGGAATCATAAGAGAAAATAAATTTACCCCAGTCCGCAGCAGTCCACTGCCTGTACCTTTTGCAGAATATCAGTCTGTCCATGATGTTTTTTCTTTAGAGAAGTGGCTTCTTTGCTGCCCTCCTTGAGACCAGGCCTTGCTCCAAGAGTCTCCGCCTCACAGTGCGTGCAGATGCACTCACACCTGCCTGCTGCCATTCCTGAGCAAGCTCTGCACTGATGGTAGCCCGATCCAGCAGCTAAAACACTTTTAAGAGACGGTCCTGGCGCTTGCTGGTCTTTCTTGGGCGCCCTGGAGCCTTTTTGGCAACAATGGAACCTCTCTCCTTGAAGTTCTTGATGATGCGATAGATTGTTGACTGAGGTGCAATCTTTCTAGCTGCGATACTCTTCCCTGTTAGGCCATTTTTGTGCATTGCAATGATGACTGCACGCGTTTCTTTAGAGATAACCATAGTTAACAGAAGAGAAACAATGATGCCAAGCACCAGCCTCCTTTTAAAGTGTCCAGTGGTCTCATTCTTACTTAATCATGACAAATTGATCTCCAGCCATGTCCTCATCAACACCCACACCTGTGTTAATGGAGCAATCACTGAAAAGAGGTTAGCTGGTCCTTTTAAGGCAGGGCTGCAATGATGTTGAAATGTGTTTTGGGGGATAAAGTTCATTTTCTAGCCAAATATTGACTTTGCAAGTAATTGCTGTTAAGCTGATCACTCTTTATAACATTCTGGAGCATATGCAAATTGTCATTAGAAAAAGTGAAGCAGTAGACTTTGTAAAAATTAATATTTGTGTCATTCTCAAAACTTTTGGCCATGACTGTAGAGATGATGTGCAGGAAGAAAAACACGGTGCTGTTTTTGTACGTGAAAGTATGAAATAAAGATGGCACTGATCGCCCTGCTGCTCCCAGTTTGTCTCCACCCCCTTACATTGTCCCTAGAGGATGGACATGTGTATGTAGGAAATAGAATTTAGTTTGGGTGGAGACCTGTCATGTATGTGGTGCCCCCTGTTGGCACATAAGAACTATTAAACCTTCTACTCCTAAGCTAGGATTGTATCTTCTGTTATGCCCCCACAATCCATGTGCATTGTGTGGCCCCCCTGGCCAGTGTCCCAAGTTCTACACCCCCATAAGTCTTGGCCAGGCCCCCAATGAATATGATGCCTGCACTGGATGACACCAACGCCCCTTCAGGACCTGCCCTGCCCCCCAGTTTATTCCCCGACACAACCCAAATGGATGGAGCAGTTATACGTTAGTCTTTGGCTGCTATGTAAGACTCACTAGGACAATTACTTAGCAAGGGTGGGCAGCCCACCTCACCCCTGCTGCTCTCCTGCAGTTCTCACCCGTGTTATAGCCACCAGACCTTACATCCAGCCTGGGGACCAGTTATTGTAGAGCCCCAGGAGGGTGTATGGCATCTCTGGGATCCTAGTGAAATCCTGGCCATGAGTAGAAGGCCAGACCTTGGAATGTTTCCCACGTCATTTGTTACAGAGGTTAATGAAAAAATAGTAATGCTTTCTGCTGTTGCTGGTGAGATTTAGAGGACCTGGTGTTAGTAGAGTTAAAAGCCTGTGATTCTAGAGCCACTAATAATGTCCCACTCAGAGTATCAAAGTCGTATTCCCAGCTGTGATAAAGTAAAAACCTGGTCCAGAGCTTCTCTTAGGCCTCTTTCACACATCCGTTTTTTTGTATCAGGCATGATCCGTCAAACACCTGAAGGGACGGATCCGGCGCTGAAATAAAAAAACTGATGCAACTGATACGTTTTTTTGCTCGATCCGACCTGAACTTTTGAACCCAGAAAAAGAGGGTTTTGGATGCCCGGAGACACTGGAAAATGTAGTAGTAGTAGTCCTTGATTTCCAGAATCCGGATCCGACTTTTGACGGATTGCACAAAAGTCTGATCCGGTTCCATTGACTTCTATTGTTTCCGGCCGCCAGATGCGCCGCTTCAGGCACATCAGGCGGCTCCGGCAAAAAAAAAAAACATTACATGCTCCGTTTTGTCCGGCCACCGGAATGTACATTTCCGCCGGATCCAGACAAAAACGGATACAACGCAATGACATCAGGCGCCATCCGGCGCTAATGAAAGTCCATGGTAAAAAAAACGCATCCGGTACCGGATCCGTTTTTTTTACCAACACGCCGGATCATGCCTGATACAAAAAAACGGATGTGAAAAAGAGGCCTTACATAGACCAGGCAAGGGCAAAGAAGTTTCATGTGTAAAACATGTACTTAGACGCTGCGCATCGTAAGAGCCCCCTCTTTCTCCCTTCTGCAGTCTCTTGGGGGGGGAGGGAGGGAGTCAGGTTCATGAAGCTGTGCTGCCGGAACAGCCCCCTACTGCTTGACATCTCAGGTTTCACTGTGCATTCTTGTGCCCGATAACATCAGCATTCACTACTACTGATTTAAGCCATTCTGCTGTCTTTAGAAAGGGGGAAGTAGGTGGTAGTAGTAACTGCGTGACCTGCTAGTTGAGCCACAACAGGAACATGACTGTGTACAGATAATGTCCCACAGGGAGGTTTCAGTCAAGTTGCCAATGTCCCACTAGATAACCCAGACCATGAGCTCTTTGTGGATGGATCGCAGTATGGCCAGTTCTACATTGAATATGCTGTTTCCCTCCATGAAATCATGAATGCGGAACTGCTGCCCCCCACACGTCCGTCCAGGAAATGTACTTTGACATGACGTACGAACATGACTGCATAGAACTGATGAGTCAGGAGACAGTGGGTTTTATACATGTTCATGATAAACCTGTTCCTAATGCAGATTTTGAGTTTTTTTTGTAGATGGCTCCAGATACCACCAGGATGGGCGATTCTACACTGGATATGCAGTAGTATCCTCACATGAGGTGATCCGAGCTGAACCACTCCCTCCTCACATGTCAGCACAGGAGGCAGAGTTGAAGGAACTCACTGAGGCGTGTAGAGCTGCTGCAGGTAAAGTCGCTAACATTTACACAGATTCGAACTATGGATGGGGAATATCCCGTGATTATGGCCCTATCTGGAGAAGCAGAGCTTTTCTTATATCAGCTGGTAAGCCCATTAAAAATGCAGAGCAGGTGAAACAATTAATGGAGGCATTGATGTTACCAGTCCAGGTTGGCATAATCAAGGTGAAAGCACACAACAGGTGGCTCCATGGAAGTAGAGGGCAACAGAAGAGCGGACAAGGTTGCCAAAGTACCAGCAAGACGGCCTACAGAGCAGAGGATGTTATGGAAATTTGGTTAGGATAAATCTATCCTTGTGTTTGCTGCAGCTGTTCCCAATTAGACTAAGTAATGGAGTGCTCCCGAAATGAAAACTGTCCACACAAAGTGACAGAATAACATTCCATGAATACTGATGACTTTATTGTTAATACATGGCCTTATAGCTGCTTACAGAAAGGGGTGGTTAATTAACATACAATCAAGCTTCTATGCTATTGGTTGTTTGAATACATAAAGGTTTCTGGCTATAGCATAACAAAAGGCTGATCTAGCAATTTATGAGTATCTGTCATTGTTTTCCTGCTATTCGTCTCCTACTCTCTAGGCTCCAGTCACTAGGTATTAAGGACACTGTTCTCTCCTGGTTCTCCTCCTATCTTTCTGACCGCTCCTTCAGTGTTTCGTTCTCTGGCTCCACGTCATCTCCTCTTCCTCTCACTGTCGGTGTACCCCAGGGCTCAGTCCTTGGCCCCCTTCTCTTCTCTCTCTACACGGCCCCAATTGGACAGACCATCAGCAGATTTGGCTTTCAGTACCATCTTTATGCCGATGACACACAACTATACACGTCATCCCCCGACCTTACCCCCGCTGTTCTACAGAACACCACCGACTGTCTGTCCGCAGTCTCCAACATCATGTCCGCTCTCTATCTGAAACTTAACCTCTCCAAGACTGAACTCCTTCTGCTCCCGCCGTCTACTAACCTCCCTAAATCTGACATTTTCCTCTCTGTGGGCGGCACCATAATAACACCCCGGCAGCAGGCTCGCTGTCTGGGTGTTATGTTTGACACCAATCTCTCCTTCACCTCCCATATACAATCTCTTGCCCGCTCTTGCCGTCTACACCTAAAGAACATCTCTAGAATCCGCCCTTTTCTCACCATGGAAACAACAAAATCCCTCACTGTAGCATTGATCCACTCCCGCCTGGACTACTGCAACGCTCTATTACTTGGCCTCCCCATTACTCGACTATCCCCTCTCCAGTCCATCCTTAATGCAGCAGCCAGGGTCATCCATCTGGCTAATCGGTACTCGGACGCGTCCGCTCTTCGCCAGTCCTTACACTGGCTGCCCATTCATTATAGGATCCAATTCAAAGTACTGGTTCTCACCCACAAAGCTCTCCACACTGCAGCACCCCCCTACATCTCCTCCCTCATTTCTATCTATCGGCCTAACCGACTGCTGCGCTCTGCAAACGACTTTCGACTAACCTCTGCACTAATCCGTACCTCCCACTCCCGACTCCAAGACTTCTCCCGCGCTGCGCCAATCCTCTGGATTGCTCTACCCCAAGAAATTAGGACTATCCACAATTTGCATGGTTTCAGGAGCTCCCTCAAAACACATTTGTTCAGAGTGGCCTATCACATTCACTAACCAAAGTCGTTCTATGTTTAAGTGTGTATGTGTAGCCCATTCACTATCTCCATCCATGCCTCACTCCCTCAAGATGGCTGGACCATCATTGTAAATGCACCATTGTATATACACACCTGTACTTTGTATCTCCCCCACCTCATTGTAGATTGTAAGCTCTCACGAGCAGGGGCGGCTTATTTTGCTTTAATTATTGTATTGTTAACGTTGTTACCTATGACTTGTGTTTTGAAACTGTTAAACTGTAAAGCGCTGCGGAATATGTTGGCGCTATATAAATAAAGATTATTATTATTATTATTATTATTCAGCAGAAATCAGACATGAGCTTGGACATCTGCTACAGCTTCCTGTTCTGTGATGTCTGATGACTGGGAAAGTACAAGAGAAACTGTCTGGTTGACACTTGTCTGGTTTATCTGTGTCAGGGGTCATGTCTTCAGCAACTGATTATTGAATGTATTAGCTGTGAGTATATATGGGTATATAGGAGTACACAGGCAAATGAGATCTACATGAAATACAAATATATTTCCATCACAAGGACGGTGGCGGAGAGTCAGCGTATTCCAGCCATACTGAGCCTAAATGTCCTGAAAACCCTCCAGCAACAGGCTTCCCCCCTCAGAGAAGTAACACTGGTGAAAATGGGGGCTGATCTGAACTCAAATGGAGTATGAGAGAATAAGGATTAATTGTGTTTACCGAGGTCCCTGTTCCCAGTCATGGTGCAAGCAGCACATGGCCCCACTCAAGCCTCAAAAAGTCACATGTGTACCATGGTAAATGCCTTCTGGATCGCTCCTGGTTTCAGTTACACAGCCACGAAACTTGTGCAGTCCTGCCTCGTCTGTGCACAGCACAACCCAGGTAAAACAGTAAAAGTCCAAAAGAAAGCGACACCCAGGCCTCTCTACCCGTTTCAGAGACTGCAGATGGACTACATACAACTAAACCAAGGTAGCAGTGTAAGAATATGTCCTAGTATGTGTAGATCTCTTCTCTGGTTGGACGGAATCCTATCCAGTAAAATGTGCTAATGCTAAAATGACACTTAAACTTAAAAATTCAAAAGGCCATGACAGAGACAGGAAAGAATTGGGAAGAGTGCTTGTCTCTTGCACTCTCTTCAGTCAGACACACTCCAAATAGAAAGACAGGCTTGTCTCCTTCTGAAGTCCTGTTTGGTATTCCCCCAAAATGGGTCTACACTTTCCATAGGTTCTATGATAGCCTATGTCCAAGGCCTTGCAGAAAAGACTAATGTGTTGCATAAACATGTGTTCTCATCCATGCCAGATCCTAATGCCAGTGCAGACGTGCATCAGCTGAATCCAGATGATTGGTGGTCATACGTAGACACGTGAGAAGGAGCCTAGATCAGTGATGGCTAACCTTGACACTAAAGCTGTTGTAAAACTACAACTCCCAGCATGCCCTTGCAACCTGCAGCAGTTGAGGCATGCTGGGAGTTGTAGTTCTCCAACAGCTGGAGTGCCAAGGTTCACCATCACTGGCCTAGATCAACAGTTTGAGGGGCCATACCAAGTACTCCTGATAACACCTACCTCAGTGAAACTCGAAGGGAGAAAAACATGGTTCCATGCCTCACATTGCAAAAAAAGTGGACCAACCACCCAAGTAATTCATATCCTTGCCACTATTTACCTAACACTATTCAATTTATTAGATAGTGATAAATATATCTAATTTCCATATGTGTAAAGACTGCATCAAGGGGGTAAAGGTTTAATATTGCCCATCTAACGGACAGCTCAGATGTCACGATCCATGTACTGTGTTTTCTCCTTGTCCCTTTTTGTGTTTGTCACTGTCCCCTGTGTGGTATTATCTGTAGTGGTGAGCTAGCGCCCTTGCTGGCCAGTGCACTGCTCAGGGCAGTACTAGGTGACAGCGAGGGACGAAGTTCCTGATGGCGGTGGGGGGAAGGACCCACTTAGAGCATTAGGGCAGTGCAGGGACAGGTTCAGGTGGTGACCTATCAGTAGGGCCTTCCTTTCCCCATTTTCCCATCCCTTTGCGTGTGTTGTGCTGTTTGCTGACAGACTACCTGTTGGGTCATATCACATCAGGTTAATAATTGATTTAAGGGGGACTGTGAAGGAGAGAATGGCTAATGAAATTAATTATTAAACCTTATATGTCAGTTCAGATATGGTGTAGCAACATGGCGTCTATTTCCTGGAGCAGTACCCTGGAGTGAAGTTGGAATGGACCTATCATAGACACTGGCTGCTCAGAAGATTGTGTGACACCATTTTCCTGTCTGTTGTAGAGTTCTTTTGTTCTATGAATAAAGTGCAGTTGTGTGCAAGACTTTGCTGAGAAAGGAGTGTACATCTGATTCTGTATCCGATGTTTATCTTTTAAGCTAGCACTCAGCTATTTATTAAGTCAGGTATAGGCAATCACTGAGATCTCATTTTAAGAGATCACCCTCACACCGGTCCTGGTATTCAGTGCCCCCATCTCGTCGTAGTATGCAGGGCCCCATCCCTATTCTGGTATGATTGGCCCCCATCCCGGTATGAATGGCCCAATCCTTATAATTGGCTCCCACCCCCATTCTGGTATGCATGGCCCCATCAGAAAACATTAAAAAAAAACCAAAACATTACACTTACCTACCCGGCGCTCCCTCACAGCGTCCTGCTCCGATGCCAGCAACTGCTTTATGCTTGTAAGCAGAACATGGCAGGGACGTCATGCGTTGCTCACAAGCAGAGCACAGCTGCCGGAGTAATCGCCGGGACTGTGCGCACAGAGAGCAGTGAGTATTCATTGCTCTTCAGTAGTGCGCAGTGTCAGCCACCGGCTTCCTGCTGCCGGGGGTCACGTGTGCCGCTACTTCACAGAAATGAATATTCATTGGATTCATTCATTTATCAGGAGACTATTTAATATTGACCTATATTCAAGTGGGACTAGACGAAGAAAACCCTAAAATCATGTATCATGTTATCTGAAACAGTCAGAAAACTAGCCACATATTGTCAGATCCCAGACCTCAAACTATATACTTTGTAAGTTTATAAGCCCTCCAGTGTCAGGAATAGATAGTGTGTGAAAATACAGTATATACCGCTCAGGGAACACGTACCTTCCAGAGATTATTTCCATATTCATACTAAATAATGGCACAGATCTTCCAGACATTATGGTTGCACATATCCCTAGTCTTTATAGCGATATCGCACTCGTTCCTTGACAGACCGCAGCATGGCCATTAGTGAGAAGCTGCTAATGATCTTTGGAGCAGGTAAGTTTTCCCTGAGTGGTACATATTGGGCAGTCTGAAAACGGAGTTTAGTCTAGAACAATTTGTCTGCACTACTAATTATCAGCTGTTACAATACCAAACTAGGGCAGTCCCTATAGGAGAAAACACAAGAATTATACTGTATTTTCACATACTATTTATTCCTGACACTGGAGCAGCTTATAAACTTACGAAGTATATAGTTTGAGGTCTGGGATCTGCCAATATGTGGCTAGTTTTCTGTTTCGGATAACATGATACGATATTAGTTTTTTTGTCTAGTCTCGCTTGAATATAGGTCAATATTAAAGAGTCTCCTGATGAGTCGTCTTTGGTGAAGACGACGAAACCCGTAGAAATGAGAGGCTTGGAGAGTGAGTGTGTATACGTCACCTCACCCTATATACTGAACTGTGGGGTACATGTTTTTTCTATTAGGCTAGTTTCACACTAGCGTTAGGTAGGGCTGCGTACTTCCTCCGTCAAGCCCCGCCCACTGCCGCACCTTTTCCTTTCAGCGCCGCATACCTCTGCATGAGTTCTGCTTACCCTATCTTTAACATTGGGTACGGAGGCCATGCGGCTGTATGCTGATGCCTCTGCATGCATCGTTTTGATGCTGCGTCGAACACACGTTGCATTTTGTTGGGGTCGGCGCAGCATCAAAACGATGCATGCGGAGACATCCGCATGACCTGCGTACCCAATGTTAAAGATAGGGTATGCAGGACAAATGCAGAGGTAGCGGGGCTGAAAGGAAGAGGTGCGGTAGTGGGCGGGGCTTGACGGAGTAAGTACGCAGCCTACCAAACGCTAGTGTGAAACTAGCCTTAGTCATCTACTGACTACCCTTCAGGGGGTGAATTATGGGTATAGTTTTACATCTGGAATTAATAAAGTTTAGCTGTATCCTTTTGTCAGCAAACATGAGGAATGATAAGAGACAACCCATTTAAGAAGATTCAATTTTGGTTAAAACTATTCCAACATTATGAACATAAAAAAGGCTTCTCCCCATGTGATGTTTTTGATGTTTATTAACAGTTGATTTCCAAGAAAAAAATTTCCCACATTAAGAAAATGAAAAAGGATTCTCCTCTGTGTGACTGCGCTGATGTCTAACAAGATTCACTTTATGGGTAAAACATTTCCCACATTCTGAACAGGAAAAAGGCTTCTCTCCTGTGTGGGTTCTTTGGTGTTCCTTAAGATTCCATTTCTGCGTAAAACATTTCCCACATTCTGAACAGGAAAAAGGCTTCTCTCCTGTGTGAGTTCTCTGGTGAATAACAAGAGGACATTTCCGGTTAAAACATTTCCCACATTCCGAACATGAATATGGTTTCTCTGCTGTGTGAATTCTCTCATGTGTAACAAGATGTGAATTCTGAGTAAAATATTTCCCACATTCTGAACATGAAAACGGCTTCTCTCCTGTGTGAGTTTTATGGTGAGTAACAAGCAGTGATTTACGTGCAAAACATTTCCCACATTCTGAACAGGAAAAAGTCTTTTCACCTGTGTGAGTTCTCTGATGGCTATTAAGAGCTATTTTCCATTTAAAACATTTCCCACAATCTGAACAGGAAAAAGTATTTTCATCTGTGTGAGTTCTCTGATGGCTATTGAGAGCTATTTTCAATTTAAAACATTTCCCACAATCTGAACAGGAAAAAGGCTTCTCCTCTGTGTGAGTTCTCTGGTGATTAACAAGAATCCATTTCTTGTTAAAACATTTTCCACATTCTGAACAGGAAAAAGGCTTCTCCCTGTGTGAGTTCTCTGGTGTGTAACAAAATTTGATTTCTTGTTAAAACATTTCCCACATTCTGAACACGAAAATGGCTTCTTTGCTTTAGTAGCAGTTTGTTTTTTAATGCCTCTTTTGTGACTTTGATTTTCCTTAGTAGTCAGTAATGAGTCAGAAGATGGGACATGTTTCATAGGATCAGATGACAGATCTTTGCTGGAAATGGATGATGATGTATCTGGAGTAATGACATTCACTTCAGTTGTATCTTGTAGGATCTCAAGATCATCAGATTTAAAAATTGAAGATGTCAGCTGTCCCTCTGATCTCCTGGTACAGTCATCTGCTAAGATAAAAAACAATTTTTTTTTAATAAAATATCCTTGAGTTTTATATTTTTGAACATTTCTACTTAAACTGTCCATAAAAATGGCAAGCTATGTAAAAAACTAATTATTTACCAAGACAATGACAGTTCACAGTCTAATAGAAAACCTTGTTGGATGAACCAGTAGTGTGTGGTGTTCAACTGTTTGGTTTCTTTTTATTTGATATTTGGGTGGCAGAATGAACAATCAATGTTATGTAGGGAAATTAATACCAATTCTCATCTCACAAAAAACAAGTCCCCACTCAGGTACATCATCTGTCAATGGAAAAACAGAGGTTCCCACACTACTAGTGGCTCAAAGGCTGTTGAAAAGCAACAGAGTTTTTATAAACCAATCCAGCAAAATCCGCTCTCACTTCTGAGTCTTGCAGTGAGCTCAAACAACATTTAGGATCCCTGTATTTAGCAATATTATAGTGAGAAGAAACCACTTAATTTGCGGTGTGTGTCTCCTGGAGCACAATCTGGGCACTATGTGCTGGGTAAGAAAATGGCAAATGTGTAATTTTCACTCTCCAACATCCACTGAGTGTTAATTTCCAGAAAGTGGCTGTGGAGTCAAAATATTCACTCCTCCTACACACATGGTCTAATTTCTTGTGTAATGATGACCCAGGGATGGAAGCTCCATTCCCTATTAACTTTCCTTCACTACAACCCCCACTGTGTGCCTGTAGCTGCAAGAGTTTCCCTCCTTTAGCTCAAATCGCAGCTCACTCCTTCCTCTCACCACCACCTCAGGAATTACTTTGTCTCCTCAGACCTGCAGTCTGTCCTAGAGCCATAGTGGTAATCTAATCATCTGTCTATAATATGCCGTGAGATTATGATAGAGACACGGGAGCTACTGTTTGAAACGTGCTTCCATCAGGCGTCGCTATCGCGGTACTGGTGAAATCGTAGCTTCAACAGAACCAGAGAAATGGAATTTTCTGGTGCAGAGGGTAATATCTCATCCAAGTTTGGACTCGTTAGAACACTAATTTCAGAATAAGATCACTGATAGGTCTGCCGTTATTCTGCTAGGTTCTCCCGCCAAGTTATGGTCATTATAAGTTTCCAGAGCTTAAAACTGTAACTTCGAGCTATGGGAGGTGGCCAGAAAACCATCCTCTTTTGTGAGGTCACAAGCCAGGGGTATAAGTCTGCAACTAGTCCCCTCTGGGCATTCCTAGCCTGAGATGACCTGACTGAAAGATCTCCAAATGAACTATGACGTGTGGCTCCTCCCCCAGCCTGACTTGCCAGCCATGATCTAAGTACCATGTGAGTTTTTCACCTTTAACCCTGTTTTTATTTTAATTGCATTGTACATAATTGTATTGTCTCAGCTTGTTACATCTTTTTAAACTGTATAAACACTGCCTGCATTTTAGGAATAAACATATAAAATTATTAGTTTGGTTCTCCTGCTCTATAAATGAATTAGCACGTGCCTGAAGTAACTACGCTACTAATTCGGGGTTGCTACGGACCCTCTTGATAAATTGTTCATTAAGAAAATCGTAGCTGGTAACAGCTAAAAAGAAGGTGTGTAAAGTGTTGAACTGTGGGGTGGCGTTGGCAGTGACGGATCGGGTTTTATAAGTGTATTGCCTGGCCGCGGCTAGGAGTAATTATAATTCCCTCACTGCAGCGTGCCCAATAGCCAGCACACATCCAAGCGGCCCGTCTGGCGACTAATTATCCCAGGTGCAGTTCCCTGACTGACCTGAGGCTAAAGAAGGGGTGCCAGAGAGCTGCAAGTTCCTAAGTGGAGTGGGATATTTATAAATCCCTGCAGATTATTCCTGACACATTGGGTCGGACGGCAGCAGTGTGTGTGTTTTATTCGTCACATTGGTGGCAGCGGTGGGATCATAAGCTGTGATACCCCGGGCTACCGTGGTGGGGTCCTGTGTGCCGTTCATCACATCTTCGTACCCCTCGTTTAACCCCTTTATTCCATCTGACGTACTATTTCCGTCCATGTGACTTGGGACTTAATCCCAAGGACAGAATAGTACGTCATAGGCGATCAGCTGTGCTCACGGGGGAAGCGCAGCTGCTGGCGGCCGGGTGTCAACTGTTATGAACTGCTACAAGCACTAAGGAAAGATGGGAACTCTGTCCCTACAATAAAACTGAGCTTGATCCCTACGATGTAACGGGGAACCTGATCCTGCGACCAGACCCGCTAAAGTCCTCAGCTAGTCTGAACGAAGACCTATAGTTGCGAGGAAGGAATCCCTACAAGATCTAGGGACTGGGAGAAAAGGTGGACACCTCCTAACAGAAACTGTAGCAGGGAAAATTAAACAGAAAACAAATTACTACGAGATCCTAAGATTAAGCAAAACTGACAGAGTAAGGCACCCGGCTAGCTTAAGAGTAGATAATACAATGAAGTCCAGCAAAGCCAGAAGGCGGAGCCAGACTAAATAGGGAAAAAAGGTCATGTGACAGCAAACTGAAACAAAATCTAACAAGAGGGTTCTAACAGTACCCTCCCTTCTAAGAGGATCCTCCGATCCCCTAGGACTTAGGCTTATCCGGAAACCTCTTGTGAAACGCTCTGACAAGTCTAGACGCAGAAACATCATCCGCCCTCACCCATGAGCTATCCTCGGGTCCATAACCCTTCCAAGCGACGAGGTACTACAAACCCCCTCTATACCGTCTAGAATTTAGGATGCAGGAAATCTCATATTGCCCGTCCTCCACCACCAGGGGAACAGTGGCCGAGACGTCTCCATCTGAGACCTTAGCTTTTTTCAAGAGAGAAACATGAAACACCGGATTAATCTTGCAGGAGGTAGGAAGCTCCAACTTAACAGCAGATTGGTTAATAACCTGAAGCACCTTAAAGGGCCCTACAAACTTGGACCCAATTTCTTAGACGGAATCCTCAAGCGCAGATTCTTAGAGGACAACCAAACCATGTCACCAATAGCAAACAAAACCTCTTGTCGTTTTCTATCAAATTACACTTTGGATCTTTTGTTAGCCTCCTGAAGATTACCACGCACATCAGTCCAAACTCTCTCCAAAACACCAGAAAATTCTCCTCTTCAGGTACAGCCGATCCCAACTTGGAAAATGACCCAAATGACGGATGTCTCCCAGAACAACAAAAAAAAGGCGAACAACCAGCAGAAGCGGATGTATGGTTGTTAAGAGCAAACCCAGCAAGTGGCAGAAACTCAGACCACCCCTCTTGATTATCAGTCACAAAACAACGCAAAAACTGCTCAACATCCTGGTTTTTCCTTTCTGTCTGGCCATTAGACTCAGGATGATATCCGGATGAAAACGACAAATGAACTCCCAACCTGTCACAAAAGGCGCCAAAAACGAGCCACAAACTGAGGTCCCCTATCAGAAACAATGTCAGTAGGAACACCATGTAGTCTGACTATTTCCTTGACAAAGGCCTTAGCTAGAGTCTTAGCGCAGGGCAGTTTGATGAAAGGAACCAAGTGACACATCTTGCTAAAACGGTCCACGACCACCCAGATGACAGTGAAACCCTCAGAGGGGGGAAGGTCAGTAATAAAGTCCCATAGCCAAATGTGTCCAAGGTGCACTAGGAACCTCCAGAGGCAAAGCAACCCCGCAGCAGGAGTATGAGAAGACTTAGATCTAGCACACACAGTGCATTGACGCACCCACTTAATGACTTCCTTCTGCCATCCTGGCCACCAAAAACTGCGACCCACAAGTCTCTTGGTCTCAGAGATTCCAGGATGACCTGCCAAGCGAGAGTCATGACATTCAACAAACAAATCTCTCCTCAGGGTACCAGGCACAAACAACCTCCCATGAGGCGTGTTATGATGGGGCATTCTCCTGTGCTTTAAGAATCTCATCTTCCAACACGGAGTCCAAAACAGCAATAACAACCCCTCTTGCAAGATGTTTTCCTCCTCCTCAGTACCCACCATAGGAGAAAAGCTGCGAGACAAAGCATCAGCTTTAACATTTTTAGTACCTGGGATGTAAGTAACGGTAAAATTAAACCGTGAGAAAAACAGTGCCCACCTAGCCTGACGGGCATTCAAGCGTTTGGCAGCATCAAGGTAGATCAGATTTTTATGATCGGTGAAGACTTGAATGGGAAATTCCGCTCCCTCCAAAAAATGACGCCAGTGTTCAAATGCGAGTTTAATTGCCAACAATTCCCGATTACCGATATCATAATTTAGTTCAGACTCAGAAAATTTATTTGAAAAAAAAGCACAGGGATGTATACTCCATCCGTCTTTGCCTGAGACAACACTGCGCCGACCCCCACAGAAGAAGCATCAACCGCAACCAAAAATGGTTTAGTCACATCAGGCTGCATAGGATGGGAGCAGAGCTGAACCTCTCCTTTAGCAACACAAAAGCCTCAATGGCCTCAGTAGTCCACTGAACCGCATCAGCACCTTTCCTGTGAGATCGGTCAGAGGTTTGGCAATCACAGAAAAATCTTTTATGAATTTTCTATAATAATTGGCGAACCCCAAAAACCTCTGTATTGATTTCACACCAATAGGTCTAGGCCAATCCTGCACAGCTTGCACTTTCAAACCCGGGTCATCTCAAAACCTTCACTGGAGACAATGTAGCCCAAAAAACTAAGTCTCTGTACAGCGAACTCACATTTTTCTAGTTTGGCAAAAAGTGAATTATCACTCAGTAACTGTAATACTCACGCACACTCCTCCAATGAGACTCCAGATCCGGTGAATAAATCAAAAGTCATCCAAAAACACAACCACACTTCTGCCGATCAAAGGTCTAAGGGTGTCATTAATAAGATTCTGAAAAAATGCCGAGCACTGGGAAAATCCAAAAGGCATAACCAGATTCTCAAAAAGACCCAGTGGATGTTAAACGCAGTCTTCCATTCATCCCCCCCTTCATGCGCAACAAATTGTATGCCCCTCGAAGATCAATTTTCGAGAACGACTTTGGGCCCCCCCTAACTGGGTTTAAAAAAATCAGGAATCAATGGCAGTGGGTAAGGATTGCGTACAGTAATCTTATTTAATCTCAACGAAATCTAGACAAGGCCGTAAACCGCCGCCTTTTTTTAACAAAAAAAAATCCAACCGCCACAGGAATTTGGAAGCCTAATTTTACCCGGCGGCCAAGCTTGCTGTATGTATTCCTCCAAACCTTTCTCTCAGGAATAGTCAAATTAAATAAACGACTTTTAGGAAAGTCGCTCCAGGGGCAAATTCAATTGCACAATCATAATCTCTATGAGGAGGCAATACCTGCGATTCTTTATCAAAAAAACTTTCCAAAAATCCAAAAAAGGACAGGTAACTCCCCCTTAACTACAGCAGCAATACGCCCGTTACAACACTTGTCATAACAATTAGGACTCCAGGACTTAATTTCAAATTGTAGACCAATCGTTATGATTTGTAACTGAGGGGTGCGGTAAAAAAAGGCAATACACCAGAGCAGTTGGAATCTAAAGAGATTGCAGTACCCTGACTAACCACCACAACTAAGGGAGCCGTGGACTCCAGGGGTCCAGACGCCTCGTCACGC
>JARQOD010001981.1:41980-86592 GCA_033576555.1 Oophaga sylvatica | reverse complement strand
AGACCCCCAGTTGGACATTTAGTACATATAATTAGGTACACCACATTAGATGTGATGCAGCTGAAAGTACCTGGTATCTTGTAGTCCCGATGGGAGTTGGGGATCTTTATCTTGTCCGTGGTCATTATAAATGGACAAGTTTTGCATTTCTTCTTGTTGCAAGGAGAGGTTCCTGCAGCTGTTGGGGAGGACAGGGAACTTCTGACAATGATGCTTCTTAGATTTGGGGCTGCCTAAAACACAGTAGAGGGGGATCTGGAAATATGGATTGTAATCGGGCATCTTTTTGTAGTAAAGGTTGTAGTTTCCGTGCAGCTCCCCTTAGCACCTCCAGATTTGGATTGTAGGTGACCACTAGAGGCACCCGGTTATTTTCTTCTTTAGCTTTGTAATGTAGCAGGTGATTCCTTGATATTCTGGTGGCTCTTGTAATTTGGTTTTCAATTGTTCTTGGATGGTGGCCCTGATTTAAAAAGGTCTTTCTAAGGCGACCAAGGTGTTCATCTCTATCCATGGGGTTGGAACATATACGGTTGTATCTGATGGCTTGGCTGTAGACAATAGAGTTTTTTATGTGTTTTGGATGGAAACTGTCCCATTTAAGTATGTTGGACGGTCGATTGGCTTCTGATACAGGGATGTCTATATTTTATTGTTCTTTAGCTTAATGATGGTGTCCAAAAAGTTAATTTCAGTGCTGGAGTAGTTGAGTGTTAAGTTGATGGTGGGATGAAATTGATTGAACTGTTCATGGAACGTCTTTAGCTGTTGCTCAGACTCCGTCCAGATGATTAAGATATCATCAATGTAGCGGTAGTAGGCCCGAGGCCTGATGGGACATGAGGACAGAAAGTCGCTTTCAAGCTTGGCCATGAAAAGATTTGCATACTGAGGAGCCATTTTACTTCCCATAGCTGTGCCAGTCTCCTGTAAATAGATCTTGTTGTCAAGTTCAAAGTAATTGTGGGTGAGGATGAATTTTGTGAGTTTCACCACAGAATCAGCATCATTCGCGGTGTTTTTCATGAAGTCTTTGCAGGCATTTAATCCATCCTGGTGTGGGATATTAGAGTACAAGGATTCCACATCCATGGTGGCCAGGATGGTTCCTTCTGGTAGAGGACCTATTGCTGCTAGTTTATTCAGTAGGTCAGTTGTGTCCTGAATGTAGCTGGGTGTATCCTTTACCAGGGTTTAAGAATGCCCTCTACCCATCCAGATACCTGCTCAGTTATGGTGTCCACACATGAAATAATCGGCCTCCCTGGATTTCCGGCTTTGTGGATTTTGGGAAGCATGTAGAACGTCCCTGTTCTTGGACTCTCTGGTATCAGGTCATCGGCTCTTATGGATTTGTCAGACAGACAAGATAACAACTTGCTTAGTTCCTTGTAATAGTCCTGTGTAGGGTCCGACTCCAGTTTTCTGTAGTAGCGTGTGTCCGTAAGTTGTCTGTTTGCTTCCTTCATATAGTCTGATGTGTTCATCATGACTATTGCACCTCCCTTGTCAGCAGGTTTAATGATGATTTCTTTGTTGGTTTTCAGAGACTGTATAGCCTTTCTCTCCTGGGCACTGATGTTGGATGCTTGTCTCCTGTTGGTGTCTATGATGGTGGATTTTATCAAATATCTGAATGAGTCTATATATTTATCCAAATGAGGGTTGCGTCCAGGAGGAGGTGTCCAGTCTGACCTCTTCTTGGTTGTTGGGATACCTTTTCCTTCAGTCCGAGTGTTTTCTGAATCTTCTGTATCATTGAAGTATTCCCTCAGGCGCAGTCTCCTGAAAAAATGTTCCATATCACTGCAGAGTTCAGTTTTATCCAGGGCGTTAGTGGGACAAAATGAGAGTCCACTAGAAAGCACGGCCAGTTCCACCTTGTTGGGTTTGTAATCCGAGAGATTGATGACACAGTTAGATGCTTTTGTGTCTGGAATGGAGTGGTTGTCAGAGTTGTCAGGTTTTGGCTTTGTTTGGATCTGTTTGTATAGAGTCCGGAATTGAGACGCAATCTGTGTAGTTTCTTTTCTTTGTTATGAATCAGAAAGGTCCGTAGTTTGTTGTAGTATTGTTGTAATTTTTGTTCTGTGGTTTCTGTAAGTGTTTTCCTTAGGCTTTTAAATTGCCCTTGGACTTTACTCCTTCTGCTGTAGCAGACATGCAAAAGATGGTTCCTAAGTCTCTCAGACGTCCTGTGACAAAGGTTTTTTGCATAATGGGTATTGTAGGTGTGAAGAATTGGGTTTGTAATCCAGAGTCCTTTGGGAATTAAATTCTCCTTTTTGCATTTAGATAAGAAAAAAATATCGCTGTCCATTTGTGCACGTTTCTTCAGAAGTGGTTTTAGTTCCATAAAGATGCGGTACATTCTGGTATCCTCCATTTTGATACAGTAAAGATGTATATCTTTGTACCATGTTAGCCAGTAGATAGAAAAATATTTAGAGTTGAGAGTCCTCAGTGGTTGATACTTTTTATTGGCTAACTGAAAAGATGGTAACAAATTGCAAGCTTTCGAGACTACTCAGGTCTCTTCATCAGGCATAGACTAATACAACATCTGAAGAATCACATATTTATACACAAAATAGCACAGAAAAAATGCAATAGGTAAGACAAGTGACGTGAAGCAGAATAGTCATTATGGCAGGGGATGAGCATAAATATTGGAACAGTTCATAGATAAGGAGTGTGAAAGTTTTATTACCCTCTGATTGGGGTCTGGTAATGTTTTGTGATGTTTTCACAGGTTATTTGGAGTAAATTCCTTAATTGATGTAATAGGCCATAAATCCATGTGATAGGTTCATTCCAGCATTAAGAGTGTCAAAGGTCACCATCAATTTGTATTCGCAAATTCTTCTTTGTCTCAGAGATGTGAAATTGCCTCTGAGTACAAGTATTTTCATATCTAACAAGCTATGATCAGGGGAGCAAAAATGTTTTGCCACAGGTAGATCCATTCTTTTTTCTCTTATTGTGTGGTGATGAGAATTCATCCTTGTTCTCAATTTTTGCCCGGTCTCCCCCACATACAGACCCCCAGTTGGACATTTAGTACATATAATTAGGTACACCACATTAGATGTGATGCAGCTGAAAGTACCTGGTATCTTGTAGTCCCGATGGGAGTTGGGGATCTTTATCTTGTCCGTGGTCATTATAAATGGACAAGTTTTGCATTTCTTCTGGTTGCAAGGAGAGGTTCCTGCAGCTGTTGGTGAGGACAGAGAACTTCTGACAATGATGCTTCTTAGATTTGGGGGCTGCCTAAAACACAGTAGAGGGGGATCTGGAAAAATGGATTGTAATCGGGCATCTTTTTGTAGTAAAGGTTGTAGTTTCCGTGCAGCTCCCCTTAGCACCTCCAGATTTGGATTGTAGGTGACCACTAGAGGCACCCGGTTATTTTCTTCTTTAGCTTTGTAATGTAGCAGGTGATTCCTTGATATTCTGGTGGCTCTTGTAATTTGGTTTTCAATTGTTCTTGGATGGTAGCCCTGATTTAAAAAGGTCTTTCTAAGGCGACCAAGGTGTTCATCTCTATCCATGGGGTTGGAACATATACGGTTGTATCTGATGGCTTGGCTGTAGACAATAGAGTTTTTTATGTGTTTTGGATGGAAACTGTCCCATTTAAGGTATGTTGGACGGTCGATTGGCTTCTGATACAGGGATGTCTCTATTTCATTGTTCTTTAGCTTAATGATGGTGTCCAAAAAGTTAATTTCAGTGCTGAGTAGTTGAGTGTTAAGTTGATGGTGGGATGAAATTGATTGAACTGTTCATGGAACGTCTTTAGCTGTTGCTCAGACTACGTCCAGATGATTAAGATATCATCAATGTAGCGGTAGTAGGCCCGAGGCCTGATGGGACATGAGGACAGAAAGTCGCTTTCAAGCTTGGCCATGAAAAGATTTGCATACTGAGGAGCCATTTTACTTCCCATAGCTGTGCCAGTCTCCTGTAAATAGATCTTGTTGTCAAGTTCAAAGTAATTGTGGGTGAGGATGAATTTTGTGAGTTTCACCACAGAATCAGCATCATTCGCGGTGTTTTTCATGAAGTCTTTGCAGGCATTTAATCCATCCGGTGTGGGATATTAGAGTACAAGGATTCCACATCCATGGTGGCCAGGATGGTTCCTTCTGGTAGAGGACCTATTGCTGCTAGTTTATTCAGTAGGTCAGTTGTGTCCTGAATGTAGCTGGGTGTATCCTTTACCAGGGTTTAAGAATGCCCTCTACCCATCCAGATACCTGCTCAGTTATGGTGTCCACACATGAAATAATCGGCCTCCCTGGATTTCCGGCTTTGTGGATTTTGGGAAGCATGTAGAACGTCCCTGTTCTTGGACTCTCTGGTATCAGGTCATCGGCTCTTATGGATTTGTCAGACAGACAAGATACCAACTTGCTTAGTTCCTTGTAATAGTCCTGTGTAGGGTCCGACTCCAGTTTTCTGTAGTAGCGTGTGTCCGTAAGTTGTCTGTTTGCTTCCTTCATATAGTCTGATTGTTCATCATGACTATTGCACCTCCCTTGTCAGCAGGTTTAATGATGATTTCTTTGTTGGTTTTCAGAGACTGTATAGCCTTTCTCTCCTGGGCACTGATGTTGGATGCTTGTCTCCTGTTGGTGTCTATGATGGTGGATTTTATCAAATATCTGAATGAGTCTATATATTTATCCAAATGAGGGTTGCGTCCAGGAGGAGGTGTCCAGTCTGACCTCTTCTTGGTTGTTGGGATACCTTTTCCTTCAGTCCGAGTGTTTTCTGAATCTTCTGTATCATTGAAGTATTCCCTCAGGCGCAGTCTCCTGAAAAAATGTTCCATATCACTGCAGAGTTCAGTTTTATCCAGGGCTTAGTGGGACAAAATGAGAGTCCTCTAGAAAGCACGGCCAGTTCCACCTTGTTGGGTTTGTAATCCGAGAGATTGATGACACAGTTAGATGCTTTTGTGTCTGGAATGGAGTGGTTGTCAGAGTTGTCAGGTTTTGGCTTTGTTTTGGATCTGTTTGTATAGAGTCCGGAATTGAGACGCAATCTGTGTAGTTTCTTTGTTATGAATCAGAAAGGTCCGTAGTTTGTTGTAGTATTGTTGTAATTTTTGTTCTGTGGTTTCTGTAAGTGTTTTCCTTAGGCTTTCAAATTGCCCTTGGACTTTACTCCTTATGCTGTAGCAGACATGCAAAAGATGGTTCCTAAGTCTCTCAGACGTCCTGTGACAAAGGTTTTTTGCATAATGGGTATTGTAGGTGTGAAGAATTGGGTTTGTAATCCAGAGTCCTTTGGGAATTAAATTCTCCTTTTTGCATTTAGATAAGAAAAAAATATCGCTGTCCATTTGTGCACGTTTCTTCAGAAGTGGTTTTAGTTCCATAAAGATGCGGTACATTCTGGTATCCTCCATTTTGATACAGTAAAGATGTATATCTTTGTACCGTGTTAGCCAGTAGATAGAAAAATATTTAGAGTTGAGAGTCCTCAGTGGTTGATACTTTTTATTGGCTAACTGAAAAGATGGTAACAAATTGCAAGCTTTCGAGACTACTCAGGTCTCTTCATCAGGCATAGACTAATACAACATCTGAAGAATCACATATTTATACACAAAATAGCACAGAAAAAATGCAATAGGTAAGACAAGTGACGTGAAGCAGAATAGTCATTATGGCAGAGGGATGAGCATAAATATTGGAACAGTTCATAGATAAGGAGTGTGAAAGTTTTATTACCCTCTGATTGGGGTCTGGTAATGTTTTGTGATGTTTTCACAGGGTATTTGGAGTAAATTCCTTAATTGATGTAATAGGCCATAAATCCATGTGATAGGTTCATTCCAGCATTAAGAGTGTCAAAGGTCACCATCAATTTGTATTCGCAAATTCTTCTTTGTCTCAGAGATGTGAAATTGCCTCTGAGTACAAGTATTTTCATATCTAACAAGCTATAATCAGGGGAGCAAAAATGTTTTGCCACAGGTAGATCCATTCTTTTTTTCTCTTATTGTGTGGTGATGAGAATTCATCCTTGTTCTCAGTTTTTGCCCGGTCTCCCCCACATACAGACCCCCAGTTGGACATTTAGTACATATAATTAGGTACACCACATTATATGTGATGCAGCTGAAAGTACCTGGTATCTTGTAGTCCCGATGGGAGTTGGGGATCTTTATCTTGTCCGTGGTCATTATAAATGGACAAGTTTTGCATTTCTTCTGGTTGCAAGTAGAGGTTCCTGCAGCTGTTGGGGAGGACAGGGAACTTCTGACAATGATGCTTCTTAGATTTGGGGGCTGCCTAAAACACAGTAGAGGGGGATCTGGAAATATGGATTTTAATCGGGCATCTTTTTGTAGTAAAGGTTGTAGTTTCCGTGCAGCTCCCCTTAGCACCTCCAGATTTGGATTGTAGGTGACCACTAGAGGCACCCGGTTATTTTCTTCTTTAGCTTTGTAATGTAGCAGGTGATTCCTTGATATTCTGGTGGCTCTTGTAATTTGGTTTTCAATTGTTCTTGGATGGTAGCCCTGATGTTGTATTAGTCTATGCCTGATGAAGAGACCTGAGTAGTCTCGAAAGCTTGCAATTTGTTACCATCTTTTCAGTTAGCCATTAAAAGGTATCAACCACTGAGGACTCTCAACTCTAAAGGTTTTTGTCATGTAAGAAAAATCCTAACAAAGAGCAATAGTTTCAGTGATTCTAAGTTTGTCTTTTTGCAACATATCGTAGTTCTTCATGACAGTGGTAAAATTAGTTTGAAGTGACTTGAGTTTATTTGTGAAAAAATCTGAAATTTGGAGAACAGCTTGAAAATTTTGCAATTCTCAGAGTTTTAATTTTTATTCCCTTATACCGGAGAGTTATGTAACCCAAAATAGTTAATAAATACCATTTACCACCTGTCTACTTTACATCAGCATAATTTTTTGAAACATATTATTTTGTTAGGATGTTCTAAGTGTTAAAAATTGACCAGCAACTTCTAATTTTTCCAACAAAATTTACAAAACCATTTTTTTTAGGGACCACATAACATTTGAGGTTACTTTGTGAGGCCTATATGACAGAAAATACCCAAAAGTTACACAATTCTAAGAATTGCACCTCTCAAAGTACTCAAAACCACATTGAAGAAGTTTATTTATTTCAGGTTCTTCACAGGAATTAATGGAATGTGGAAGGAAAAAATTCACAGTTCACTTTTTTTCACAAAAATTGTATTTTAGACCCATTTTTTTTTACTTTTAATAGGTATCAGGAGAAAATTGACCCACAAATTGTTGTGCAATTTCTCTTGAGTATGCTGTTACCCCATATGTGGAGATAAACTACTGTTTGACATTTAAAATAAAATTGGCTGGAATCAAGAGAAGACGCATTGTCTCGTTTGGAGAGCCCCTGATGTACCCAAACATTTAAAATCCCCACACAAGTTTCACCATTTTGGAAACTAGACCCGTCAAAAAATGTATCTAGATGTTTGATGAGAACTTTAAACCGCCAGGTGATTGACAGAAGTTTATTACGTTGAGTCGTTAAAATATAAAATCACATTTTTCCCACAAAAATCATCTTTTAGCTCCATTTTTTCATTTTCAGGTGGTGGAAAAACTACTGTTTGAGTGCAAGGTAAAGGAAGAAAAGAAGACCACTATGAGGTATGCACACCACAATGTAATGATCAATCAAAAAGGGATCTTTATTAACACAATTTAAAAAACAATTAAAAACAATGTGGACCCTGCTGCCATAAACCAACCTAGTATGGTGCAAAAAAATGCTGCATGGACAATGTCATGCCATAGCCTATACAATTGGTCACAATACAATATCAATAAACACAATACAAATGACCCACGATAGACCTGTAAACAAATAATCAAAATGTAAAATCAATAAAGACAGTGCCTATTGAGATTGTCCAAATACATCAAGGCAGGTCATTCAGGTGCATCATACCCATTTATGCAGTGACATATTATTGTATTGTGCAGTTATACAGGTTTATCGTGGGTCATTTGCACTGTCTTTATTGATTTTACATTTTGATTATTTGTTTACAGGTCTATTGTCTTTATTGATATTGTATTATGACCAATTGTATAGGCTATGGCATGACATTCTCCATGCAGCATTTTTTTGCACCATACTAGGTTGGTTTATGGCAGCAGGGTCTAAGCGGGGTCCACATTGTTTTTAATTGTTTTTTAAATTGTCTTAATAAAGTTCCCTTTTTGATTGATCATTACGTTGTGGTGTGCATACCTCATAGTGATTTTCTTTTCTTCCTTTATCGTTACAATATGGACCACTTGTTTTGCACCCCTTAGTCTTTTGTTATTATTGCTGTGCACCATACTACATATTTTTTTGAGTGCACGGTAGGGCTCAGAATGGAAGTGGTGAATTTTTAGGAACACAGACTTTGATGGAATGGTCTGCGGTTCTCATGTCACGTTAGGAGAGCCCCTGATGTTTCTAAACAGTGGAAACCCCTCACAAGTGACCGCATTTTTATCTACACATGTGGTAAGCTCATTGTACCCATAGGTGCTTCACAGAATTATACAACATTGATCAGTGAAAATAAAAAAAAGAAACATTTTCCCACATTTAGCTGGAAACTTTTTTCACTTTCACAAGGACAGCAGGAGAAAATGAACACCAACATTTGGGCAATTTCTCTTGAGTAGACCTATACCCCATATGTAGTCGAAAACTGCTTTTGAGGCACAGTGCAAAGCTGGAGTTCAGATTTTGTTGGAACAGTTTGAGGGTGCCATGTCACCTTGGCAGAGCCCCTGAGGTTCAAGAGCAGCAGAAATCCCTCATAAGTTACCTCATTTTACAAACGAAAAAAGATTGGTTTGGTACCGTGTTAGCCAGTAGAAAAAAACATATAGAGTGCTTTCAGTGGGAGAAGCAAAATAGGAATCTTGTGGGTATGATACCTTTTAATGGCTAATAGAGTTGAGCATTCCGATACCGCAAGTATCGGGTATCGGCCGATATTCGCTGTATTGGAATTCCGATACTTAGTTCCGATAATTTCCATATATCGTATACCGGAATCGGAAGTTCCCATAATTCTTTGAGAGGCAATGTGATTTTAGTCAGCCAATGAGGAATCCTAAGAAGTATGGGCACATCCTGTAATGCTGCGGTCATGTTAACTAATGGCATGGCTGTGATTGGATGCTGAAATGATGTCAGAATGCACTATAAAAGGCGCCGCCGCCATTTTAGCGTCACTGTGCTGTGAATTCAGTTAGGGACAGAACGCTGCTCTGCTGACTCTGAGGGACAGTTAGAGATTGCAATTTTGTGTACTGTGCTTTAGGCAGGCTAGTTTACCAACCGCTGTGTAAAGCTTCCTTTTGCCTTGCAGTGTTGTTTTAACAGCTCTGTGCAAGGTGTGTGTGTGAGAGTGCAGGTGACGCTGCAGTTTGCTCTGCATCCAACGCTGTTTGTAGGCATCTGCACGTGTCACTCACAGACTCTTTTTTTTTTTCTTTAGTGTAACTCTTGCTGCTCCATTCAATAGAAATTATAGTGTGACGCGCTTCCATCCGTATACAATACATTGGTTGCAAACACTATAGAAGTACAGAAAGGAGCCTTTCAGAGATAGTGAACAGTTGTGTGCAGTGTTCACTCTAGTCTGTGAGTTTTTTTTTTTTCAGTGCAGATCACGCTCCAGTTAGTTCTTCAACCAATGCTGCTTGTACTCTGCTGAGAGTGTCTCACTGCCTCATCCTCGACATTTTTCTCTAATTGGTGCTGCTCCATTCTATTTAAAAAAATCAAATCTATTAGTGTGACGTGCTTCCATCCGTATCAAATACATTGGTTGCAAACAATATAGAAGTACAGAAACGGGCCTTTCACAGCTAATGAACAGTTGTGTGCAGTGTTTACTGTAGTCAGAGGTTTTCATTTTTGGAGTGCAGATCCCGCTCCAGTTATTTCTTCAACCACTGCTGCTTGTACTCTGCTGAGCGTGTCTCACTGCCTCATCCTTGACATTTTTCTCTAATTGTTGCTGCTATATTCTATTACAAATAATTCAAATCTATTAGTGTGACGTGCTTCCATCCGTATCCAATACATTGGTTGCAAACAATATAGAAGTACACAAACGGGCCTTTACAGCTACTGAACAGTTGTGTGCAGTGTTTACTGTAGTCAGAGGTTTTCATTTTTGGAGTGCACATCCCGCTCCAGTTAGTTCTTCAACCACTGCTGCTTGTACTCTGCTGAGCGTGTCTCACTGCCTCATCCTTGACATTTTTCTCTAATTGTTGCTGCTACACTACCGGTCAAAAGTTTAGGGTCATGTCATGTGTGCATTGCCACGAAGATCGTCGCGGTTGCACATTTTGACTTCTCACAGCTGAGCTGCTGTTTCTTTGTGTTTGGCAGCTAGGGAGTTAATTCTGTCTGTGCTCGGTGCTGGGACTGGGTGCAGTTTCTCCCAGCTGCAATTGATTATTTGTTGATTGGTCTCCTTTAAATTTCTGGTTGTCTGCTTGGGGAGTTGCCAGTGAAACCTTCATGCAGACCACAGATAGGAATGAATCTGTATAGACTTTAGTTGTGAGCTCCTTAGTTGTTCTAAGCTCAACTTGGTTAGAGTTTATTTCCCAGACCATTTATTTTCCTTTGGTGTTTGAGTGTGTATGCAAGCGAGTGTTATCCTGTCTGTCTTATATGTCTAATCTGTGTATTTAGCTAAAATCAGTCCATATCCCTTTGGTGGTAGTCAGGATCCTTCTTAGGACTGATTACAGGGTTCAGGGTCTGATAGGAGACAGGGTTAGGTTGGAGACTTGGACCTCTGAACCATTATCAGTACCTCCAAGGTGAGGGATTAGTTAGGACCCCAGTTTAGGGTCAGGTTAGATCCCGGTCCACCTCTTTCCTGTTTCAGCTCATCAAGTCCTCAAGATTAACCCTGAGTTCAGCAGATATCTTGTCAGGTAAATCTATTCTATACTTACATGCTGATGTTGCTATACTAGTTGTTGTATAGAGTGTTGTTCCTGTATTAATAGTTTACTGACATTGTATACATATCATTAGACAGCGTGACATTTTCACTGGCCATAAAAATTATCTCCAGTTACCATGGATCCAGTAGCCCAGCTGGCTCTGCAGTTGCAGGGATTATCCATGGAGCTGACGGACATTAAGTCCAAAGTTTTGTCTCCCCTGGAGCAAACCAGAGTTGAACCTAAGGTTGCTCTCCCGGACAGGTTCACTGGTGGGCGAGACAAATTTTTCACCTTCCGGGAGGCATGTAAATTGTATTTTCGGCTTCGGCCTCGATCATCAGGGAGTGAGGAGCAGAGAGTGGGAATTGTTATCTCACTTCTGCAAGGGGACCCTCAATCCTGGGCATTTTCCCTTCCTCCGGGATCCCCGGCTCTACTGTCTGTAGATCAATTTTTTACTGCCCTGGGATTGGTATATGATGACCCAGATCGGGTCTCTCTTGCTGAGACAAAATTACGTAAGATACAGCAGGGAGATCGTCCGGCAGAGGAATTTGCTTCTGAGTTTCGTAGATGGGCCACAGATACTCAGTGGAATGACTCAGCTCTTAGGAGCCAGTTTTGTCATGGGCTTTCTGATAAATTAAAAGACGTTTTGGCTCAGTATGAGTCTCCTCCTTCTCTGGAGGCTGCTATGGCCTTAGCTATCCGTACTGATAGACGGCTTCGGGAGAGGGGTGAGGTAACCCCACTCCCTGTTGTTTCTCCACCTACCACTAAAGTCCCTTATGTTGAGGTTCCCCTTGTCTGTTCGGATGAGCCTATGCAGTTGGGAGGGACATCATTTCGTAGGAGGGGATTGGCGGTACGCCGCAGGACTAGAAGATGTTTTTTCTGCGGGAAAGAGGGACATTTTGTTGGAGAATGTCCATCCCGTGCCTTGTTGAGCCAAAAGTCGCCGGAAAACTGTTAATCCCAGGTTGTGTGGTGGACGACAACCTGGGAGTATGTATTTCATCCGCCAGTTCTTCTCAGTTCCTTGTACCAGTGGAGGTGGTAGTTGGTACGAGAGTGGAGAGATTGTCTGTTCTTCTTGATAGTGGTTCCGGGGCTAATCTGGTTGACGCTCAGTTTGCTCAGGCTCAAGGTATGCATCTGAGTGTATTGGTCAAACCGATCCCTATATTCTCCATTGACGCTAGGCCTCTCGGCCAAGGTAGCTTTGTTCATGAGGTTCATAACATTGACCTTCGGGTAGGGGCAATACATAGGGAACAATTATCTTGTTATGTGTTGGAGGGTCTACCTACTCCCATTGTGTTGGGACTTCCTTGGTTGGTTAAACATAACCCTGTGATTAATTGGCAGTCCAGAGAAATAAGCCAATGGGGTGAGTTTTGCAAAAGCAACTGCATGAACACAGTCATCAGTGCGGTCGTGCCTAGTACATTGCCTCCTTTTTTGGAGGATTTTGGGGATGTTTTCTCTGAGGAGGGGTGTCAGGAGTTGCCTCCTCATCGCGTGTATGACTGCTCTATTAATCTCCTTCCTGATGCTAAGTTGCCTAAAGCTAGGTTGTATAATCTTTCTGGTCCTGAGAGGCAGGCTATGAAAGATTATATTTCTGAAAGTCTGGCCAAAGGGCATATTAGACCTTCATCTTCCCCAGTAGCCGCGGGGTTCTTCTTTGTGAAGAAGAAAGATGGAGGCCTATGCCCTTGCTTGGATTTCCGCGAACTTAATCGGATTACTGTTCGAGATCCGTATCCACTCCCTCTTATTCCTGATCTCTTCAATCAAATTGTTGGCGCCAAATGGTTTTCTAAATTGGATCTCAGGGGGGCGTATAATCTGATTAGGATAAAAGAGGGGGATGAGTGGAAAACGGCGTTTAACACGCCGGAGGGACATTATGAGAACCTAGTCATGCCTTTTGGTCTGACTACTGCACCAGCAGTATTCCAACATTTTGTTAATGACATTTTTCGTCACCTTGTGGGGCTGTTTGTGGTCGTATATTTGGACGACATTTTAATTTACTCGCCAGATCTTGTGTCTCATCAGGAGCATGTGAGACAGGTGTTGCAGATCTTGCGAGACAATAAATTATACGCCAAACTGGAGAAGTGTGTATTTGCCGTACAGGAACTTCAGTTTTTGGGTTTTTTGGTGCCCGCCTCCGGTTTCTGTATGGACCCTGAAAAGGTGAGAGCAGTGCTTGAATGGGATCAGCCAGGGGATCTTAAGGCTCTGCAGCGTTTTTTGGGGTTTGCTAACTACTACCGGAAATTTATTTGTAATTTCTCATCTGTCGTCAAACCTCTCACTGACATGACAAGAAAAGGGACGGATTTTTCTAAATGGTCGGACAAAGCTTGCCAAGCCTTTTCCTCTTTGAAGAAATGTTTTGCTTCGGCACCCGTTCTCATCCAACCAGATGCATCTCAGCCGTTCATTGTGGAGGTGGATGCGTCTGACGTAGGGGTGGGTGCTATATTGTCCCAGGGTCCGTCCCCTGGTAAATGGCATCCGTGCGCTTTCTTTTCTAAGAAATTGTCGTCCGCCGAAAGGAATTATGATATCGGCAATAAGGAACTTTTGGCCATTAAGTTAGCTTTTGAAGAATGGCGTCACTTTTTGGAGGGGGCAGTCCACCCGGTTACCGTTATTACTGATCACAAGAACCTGTTGTATTTGGAATCCGCTAAGCGTCTGAATTCCAGACAAGCTCGATAGTCGTTGTTTTTTACCAGGTTTAATTTTGTCGTCACTTATCGCCCGGGGTCTAAGAATGTAAAGGCTGATGCCTTGTCTCGCAGTTTCCCAGGGGCCGGGAAAACGGATGACCCGAGTCCTATCCTTCAGGAGGGGGTGGTAGTGTCGGCTGTATTTTCTGAGCTTGAGGAGGAGGTGTTAGAGGCTCAGGGGGACGCCCCTGCAGGACCTCCAGGGAGACTGTTTGTCCCAAATCTGTTGAGACAAAAGGTTATTGAGGCACATCATAATTCTGCTCTAGCAGGACATCCAGGGAGTAGGCTACTTTAGATCTCCTTTCTCGCCGGTTTTGGTGGCCTAATGCTAATAAAGATGTTATAACTTTTGTCGCGTCATGTGGGGTGTGTGCTCGCTCTAAAACCCCTCATACCCGTCCGTCTGGGA
The DNA here is from genome assembly GCA_033576555.1 of Oophaga sylvatica. Classification (NCBI taxonomy): domain Eukaryota; kingdom Metazoa; phylum Chordata; class Amphibia; order Anura; family Dendrobatidae; genus Oophaga; species Oophaga sylvatica. The sequence goes on along the minus strand of JARQOD010001981.1, from coordinate 72,425 downwards.
CCCTTTCACCCTTGAAACTTCCGGAGCGTCCATGGACTCATTTATCTATGGACTTCATTACGGACCTTCCTCCGTCATCAGGGAATACTGTCATACTGGTGGTTGTTGACAGGTTCAGTAAGATGGCACATTTCGTTGCTCTTCCTGCACTCCCTAATGCTAAAACTCTGGCGCAGGTGTTCATTAGGGAGATCGTTAGACTTCATGGGTTGCCTTCTGATGTGGTGTCAGATAGGGGGTCTCAGTTTGTGTCCAAATTTTGGAGGGCATTTTGTTTACGTCGGGGGATGCAATTGTCATTTTCCTCGGCTTTTCATCCGCAGACCAATGGTCAGACAGAGCGTCTGAATCAGAGCTTAGAGACATATCTCCGGTGTTTTGTCTCAGAGAACCAAGAGGACTGGTCTTCTTTCCTGCCTCTGGCAGAGTTCGCTCTTAACAACAGGCGGAGCGAGTCCACTGGTAAGTCCCCGTTTTTTGGGGCATATGGTTTTCATCCCCAGTTTTGTACTTTCAATGGGGGGGGCCCTTCTGGGGTTCCTGAGGAGGAGCGTTTCTCGTCGTCACTTGCTTCTGTGTGGAGAGGTGTATTGAATAATCTGAGTGCGATGGGGAACCGTTACAAACGTATGGCTGATAGGAGGAGAGTTTCTGGTCCAGATCTGAATGTGAACGATCTGGTATGGTTGTCTACCAGGAATATAAAACTTAAAGTGCCCTCCTGGAAACTGGGTCCCAGATTCATTGGGCCGTACAGGATCAGTTCCATAATTAATCCTGTGGCATTTCGTCTGGACCTCCCTCCTACGTTTAAAATTCATAATGTGTTCCACAAGTCATTACTTAAAAGGTATGTGGCACCAGTCATACCGTCACCTCTACCTCCTCCTCCTGTGTTGGTCAATGGTAACTTGGAATTTCAAGTATCAAAGATCATTGACTCACGTCTGAATCACCGGTCCCTTCAGTACTTGGTGCATTGGAAGGGGTATGGTCCAGAGGAGAGGACGTGGGTCCCTGCGTCTGATGTTAACGCAGATCGTTTGGTTCGGACCTTCCACAGAACTCACCCGGGCAGGCCTGGCCCTGAGGGTCCGGAGGCCCTCGTAGAAGGGGGGTACTGTCATGTGTGCATTGCCACGAAGATCGTCGCGGTTGCACATTTTGACTTCTCACAGCTGAGCTGCTGTTTCTTTGTGTTTGGCAGCTAGGGAGTTAATTCTGTCTGTGCTCGGTGCTGGGACTGGGTGCAGTTTCTCCCAGCTGCAATTGATTATTTGTTGATTGGTCTCCTTTAAATTTCTGGTTGTCTGCTTGGGGAGTTGCCAGTGAAACCTTCATGCAGACCACAGATAGGAATGAATCTGTATAGACTTTAGTTGTGAGCTCCTTAGTTGTTCTAAGCTCAACTTGGTTAGAGTTTATTTCCCAGACCATTTATTTTCCTTTGGTGTTTGAGTGTGTATGCAAGCGAGTGTTATCCTGTCTGTCTTATATGTCTAATCTGTGTATTTAGCTAAAATCAGCCCATATCCCTTTGGTGGTAGTCAGGATCCTTCTTAGGACTGATTACAGGGTTCAGGGTCTGATAGGAGACAGGGTTAGGTTGGAGACTTGGACCTCTGAACCATTATTAGTACCTCCAAGGTGAGGGATTAGTTAGGACCCCAGTTTAGGGTCAGGTTAGATCCCGGTCCACCTCTTTCCTGTTTCAGCTCATCAAGTCCTCAAGATTAACCCTGAGTTCAGCAGATATCTTGTCAGGTAAATCTATTCTATACTTACATGCTGATGTTGCTATACTAGTTGTTGTATAGAGTGTTGTTCCTGTATTAATAGTTTACTGACATTGTATACATATCATTAGACAGCGTGACAGGTCACTTAGAAATTTCCTTATTTTTGAAAGAAAAGCAGTTTTTTTCCAATGAAGCTAACATTAAATGATTCAGAAATACACTCTATACAGTGTTAATGTGGTAAATGACTATTCTAGCGGCAAACGTCTAGTTTGTAATGCAATATCTTCATAGGTGTATAGAGGCCCATTTCCAACAACCATCACTCCAGTGTACTTAAGGTATTTTGTGTTCGCTAACTGTGTAAGAAGGCTAATAGATGGTTAAAATACCCTTTAAAACCCTTGTGCAAGTATGTTAACACAGCTGAAAACCGTTTGTTTGATTAGAGAAGCTATAAACCTGACCTTCCTTTGAGCTTGTTGAGAATCTGGAGCATTACATTTGTTGGTTCCATTAAACTCTCAAAATGGCCAAAAAAAAAGAACTTTCTTGTGAAACTCGACAGTCTATTCTTGTTCTTAGAAATGAAGGCTATTCCATGCGAAAAATTACCAAGAAACTGAAGAATTCATACAATGGTGTGTAGTACTCCCTTTAGAGGAGTGCACAAACAAGCTCTAACCAGAGAAGAAAGACAAGTGGGAGGCCCCGCTGCACAACTGAGCAACAAGACAAGTACTTTAGAGTCTTTAGTTTGAAAAATTGACGCCTCACAGGTCCTCAACTGGCAGCTTCATTAAACAGTACACATTAAACGCCAGTGTCAACATCTACAGTGAAGAGGCGATTTGGGGATGCTTGCCTTCAGGGCAGATTGGCAAAACAAAAGCCATATTTAAGACTGGCTTAAATGAAAGGAAAAGATTAATATGGGCAAAAGAACACAGACATTGGACAGAGGAATATTGGCTTTTGTTTTTGCCAATCTGCCCTGAAGGCCAGCATCCCCAAATCGCCTCTTCACTGTAGATGTTGACACTGGCGTTTAATGTGTACTGTTTAATGAAGCTGCCAGTTGAGGACCTGTGAGGCGTCAATTTTTCAAACTAAAGACTCTAATGTACTTGTCTTGTTGCTCAGTTGTGCAGCGGGGCCTCCCACTTGTCTTTCTTCTCTGGTTAGAGCTTGTTTGTGCACTCCTCTAAAGGGAGTACTACACACCATTGTATGAATTCTTCAGTTTCTTGGTAATTTTTCGCATGGAATAGCCTTCATTTCTAAGAACAAGAATAGACTGTCGAGTTTCACAAGAAAGTTCTTTTTTTTTGGCCATTTTGAGAGTTTAATGGAACCAACAAATGTAATGCTCCAGATTCTCAACAAGCTCAAAGGAAGGTCAGGTTTATAGCTTCTCTAATCAACCAAACGGTTTTCAGCTGTGTTAACATACTTGCACAAGGGTTTTAAAGGGTATTTTAACCATCTATTAGCCTTCTTACACAGTTAGCGAACACAAAATACCATAAGTACACTGGAGTGATGGTTGTTGGAAATGGGCCTCTATACACCTATGAAGATATTGCATTACAAACTAGACGTTTGCCGCTAGAATAGTCATTTACCACATTAACACTGTATAGAGTGTATTTCTGAATCATTTAATGTTAGCTTCATTGGAAAAAAACGAGTTTTCTTTCAAAAATAAGGAAATTTCTAAGTGACCCAAAACTTTTGACCGGTAGTGTACATTCTATTTCAAATAATTCAAATCTATTAGTGTGATGTGCTTTCATCCGTATCCAATACATTGGTTGCAAAACAATATAGAAGTACGCAAACGGGCCTTTCACAGCTACTGAACAGTTGTGTGCAGTGTTTACTGTAGTCAGAGGTTTTCATTTTTGGAGTGCAGATCCCGCTCCAGTTAGTTCTTCAACCACTGCTGCTTGTACTCTGCTGAGCGTGTCTCACTGCCTCATCCTTGACATTTTTCTCTAATTGGTGCTGCTCCATTCTATTTAAAAAAAATCAAATCTATTAGTGTGACGTGCTTCCATCCGTATCAAATACATTGGTTGCAAACAATATAGAAGTACAGAAACGGGCCTTTCACAGCTAATGAACAGTTGTGTGCAGTGTTTACTGTAGTCAGAGGTTTTCATTTTTGGAGTGCAGATCCTGCTCCAGTTACTTCTTCAACCACTGCTGCTTGTACTCTGCTGAGCGTGTCTCACTGCCTCATCCTTGACATTTTTCTCTAATTGTTGCTGCTACATTCTATTTCAAATAATTCAAATCTATTAGTGTGACGTGCTTCCATCCGTATCAAATACATTGGTTGCAAACAATATAGAAGTACAGAAACGGGCCTTTCACAGCTACTGAACAGTTGTGTGCAGTGTTTACTGTAGTCAGAGGTTTTCATTTTTGGAGTGCACATCCCACTCCAGTTAGTTCTTCAACCACTGCTGCTTGTACTCTGCTGAGCGTGTCTCACTGCCTCATCCTTGACATTTTTCTCAAATTGGTGCTGCTCCATTCTATTTAAAAAAAATGAAATCTATTAGTGTGACGTGCTTCCATCCGTATCAAATACATTGGTTGCAAACAATATAGAAGTACAGAAACGGGCCTTTCACAGCTAATGAACAGTTGTGTGCAGTGTTTACTGTAGTCAGAGGTTTTCATTTTTGGAGTGCAGATCCCGCTCCAGTTATTTCTTCAACCACTGCTGCTTGTACTCTGCTGAGCGTGTCTCTGTCACGGGTGTGTCGCGGCGAAGATCGTTGCGATTACACACCCTGACTTCGCACAGCTGAGTTTCTGGTGCTGGGTGTTTTTCGGCACTGAGGGAGTTAATTCTTTCTCTCTCGGTGCTGGTCTGATCAGCCTCGCCCAGCTGCGATTGATGTTTTGTTAATTAGCTTCCTTCTTATACCTGCTGGTCTGCTGGGGAAGTTGTCGGTGAAAGCATTCATTCAGACCAGCAGAGCGGATCGTTTCTGAGAAGACTTAAGCTAAGAGTGCCTGTTGTGGTTTATCCTCTCCTCGCTTATTGTTTATCTCCTTAACCTTTTGTGTTCCTCTGTAGTGGAAGTTTTGTATGCATGGCAGTGTTTTCTTTACCCCTTGTCTGTCTTGTTTATCTTAGACTGTGTGTAAGCTGTGACCTGCCCATTGCCTGTGGTGGTAATCAGGGTCCTTCTCAGGACTAGATTACAGTGGTCAGGGATCTACAGGAGACAGGGTTACGCTGGCGGCCTGGACCTCTGTACCATTAACAGTACCTCCAGGTAGAGGGACTAGTCAGGACCCCAGTTCAGGGTCAGCATAGACCCCGGTCCACCTCTATCCTGAGACAGTGTGACACGTACACAGTATAGACCCACAATACATAGGATATTATGTCAGGTAAGACATTGCTGGCAGATACTATGTATATATGTTGATATTTTCTATTATAGGAAATATAGAATGATGTCACATTAGATATATGTTACTATCATAGAATATATCTGTTATACGTCGTGACATTTTCACCGACCACACTAAAAGATTCTACCCAGCTACCATGGATCCAGTAGCCCAGTTAGCTCAGCAGTTGCAGAGTTTGTCCATGGAGCTGACGGACGTTAAGTCCAAGGTTTTGTACCCCCGGGAGCAAACCAGATCTGAACCTAAAGTAGCTCTCCCGGACAGGTTCACTGGTGGGCGGGATAAATTTTTTACCTTCCGGGAGGCATGTAAATTATATTTTCGGCTACGGCCTCGGTCTTCGGGGAGTGAAGATCAGAGGGTGGGAATTGTCATCTCACTCTTACAAGGGGACCCTCAATCCTGGGCGTTCTCTCTTCCTCCGGACTCCCCAGCTCTCCAGTCAGTAGATCGATTTTTTACAGCCCTGGGTCTGGTATATGATGACCCGGATCGGGTCTCCCTTGCTGAAATGAAGTTACGTAAGATACTGCAGGGAGATCGTCCGGCGGAGGAATTTTCTTCTGAGTTCCGTAGATGGGCCACAGATACTCAGTGGAATGACCCAGCTCTTAGGAGCCAGTTTTGTCAAGGATTATCTGACAAATTAAAAGATGTGTTGGCTCAGTATGATTCTCCCCCGTCACTGGAGGCCGCTATGGCCCTTTCTATTCGCATTGATAGACGGCTTCGGGAGAGGTGCGATGTAACTCCGCCTCCTGTGATGACTCCACCTTCTACTATAGTCCCTTATATGGAGGTTCCCCTGGTTTGTTCTGAAGAGCCTATGCAGTTAGGAGGGACATCGTTTCGAGGGAGGGGATTGGCAGTGCGCCACAAGACAGGAAAGTGTTACTTCTGCGGGAGAAAGGGACATTTTGTTGGGGGGTGTCCATACCGTACTTTGCTGAGCAAGGAGTCGCCGGAAAACTGTTGATCCCAGGTTGTGTGGTGGACGACAATCTGGGAGTATGTATTTCTCCCCAAGTCCGTCTCAGTTTCTCGTACCAGCGGAGGTGGTGGTAGTTACGAGAACTGAAAGGATTTCTGTTCTTCTGGATAGTGGGGCCGCGGCTAATCTGGTGGACGCTCGGTTTGCCCAGGTGCAAGGTATGCAACTGAGTGTATTGGCCAAACCTATCCCTATATTCTCTATTGACGCCAGGCCTCTCGGTCAAGGTAGCTTTGTGCAAGCCGTGCATAACATAGATCTTCGAGTGGGGGCAATACATAAAGAACTATTGTCTTGTTATGTGTTGGAGGGCCTTCCCACTCCTATTGTGTTGGGACTTCCTTGGTTAACTAAACATAACCCAGTTATTAATTGGCAATCCAGAGAGATAAGCCAGTGGGGTGAATTTTACAATAGTAACTGCATGAACACGGTCATCGATGCGGTCGTGCCTAGAACCTTACCTCCTTTTCTGGAGGACTTTGAGGATGTATTTTCAGAAGAAGGGTGTCAAGAATTACCTCCTGATCGCGCGTATGACTGTGCTATAAAATTGCTTCCTGATGCTAAGTTACCAAAATCTAGGTTATATAACCTTTCTGGTCCTGAGAGGCAAGCTATGAAGGATTATATTTCGGAAAGTCTGGCTAAGGGGCATATTAGACCTTCATCTTCCCCAGTGGCCGCGGGGTTCTTCTTTGTGAAGAAAAAAGATGGAGGCCTACGCCCTTGCCTGGATTTCCGTGAGCTTAATCGGATTACGGTCCGAGATCCGTATCCGCTCCCACTTATTCCTGATCTCTTCAATCAGATTGTGGGCGCCAAATGGTTCTCTAAGTTGGATCTGAGGGGGGCATATAATCTGATTAGGATAAAGGAGGGGGATGAGTGGAAGACGGCGTTTAACACTCCGGAGGGACATTATGAGAACCTTGTCATGCCTTTCGGTCTGACTACTGCCCCGGCGGTGTTTCAACATTTTGTTAATGACATCTTTCGCCACCTAGTGGGACAGTTTGTTGTCATTTATCTAGATGACATCTTAATTTACTCGCCGGATCTTGTGTCTCATCAGGAGCATGTGAGACAGGTGTTGCAGATCTTGCGAGACAATAAACTGTACGCCAAATGGGAGAAGTGTGTATTCGCCGTACAAGAACTTCAGTTTTTAGGATTCCTGGTGTCAGCTTCCGGTTTCCGTATGGACCCTGGGAAAGTGAAGGCTGTGCTTGAATGGGATCGGCCAGAGGATCTTAAAGCACTGCAGCGTTTCCTGGGGTTTGCTAACTACTACCGGAAATTTATTCGTAATTTCTCATCCGTTGTCAAACCTCTCACTGACATGACAAAAAAAGGGACGGATTTTTCTAGGTGGTCTGACAAAGCTTGTCAAGCATTTTCCTCCTTGAAAAAATGTTTTGCTTCAGCACCCATACTCATCCAACCTGATGCATCACAACCGTTCATTGTGGAGGTAGACGCATCTGACGTAGGAGTGGGTGCGGTATTATCTCAAGGTCCGTCCCCTGGTAAATGGCATCCGTGCGCTTTCTTCTCTAAAAAATTGTCATCCGCCGAGAGGAATTATGATGTCGGCAATAGGGAACTCTTGGCCATTAAGTTGGCTTTTGAAGAGTGGCGTCACTTTTTGGAGGGGGCAGTCCACCCGGTCACCGTCATTACTGATCACAAGAACCTGCTGTATTTAGAGTCTGCAAAATGTCTGAATCCCAGACAAGCTAGATGGTCGTTGTTTTTTACCAGGTTTAATTTTGTCGTCACATATCGTCCTGGGTCAAAAAATGTAAACGCTGATGCCTTATCTCGTAGTTTCCCGGGGGCCGGGAAGACGGATGACCCGGTTCCTATTCTTCAGGAGGGAGTTGTGGTGTCGGCTGTATGCTCTGAGCTTGAGGAGGAGGTATTGGAGGCTCAGGGGGACGCCCCTGTAGGACCTCCAGGGAAACTGTTTGTTCCAGATCAGTTAAGACAAAAGGTTATCGAGGCACATCATAATTCTGCTTTGGCAGGACACCCAGGGAGTAAAGCAACTGTAGATCTCCTTTCTCGCCGGTTTTGGTGGCCTAACTTAAATAAAGAGGTGGTAATTTTTGTCGCGTCCTGTGGGGTATGTGCGCGCTCTAAGACCCCACATACCCGTCCGTCTGGGGCCCTTTTACCGTTGAAAATCCCGGAGCGTCCATGGACCCATCTGTCTATGGACTTCATTACGGACCTCCCTCCGTCTTCAGGTAAAACTGTCATACTAGTTGTAGTTGACAGGTTCAGCAAAATGGCACATTTTATTGCTCTTCCTGCTCTTCCTAATGCTAAAACTCTGGCGCAGGTGTTCATTGGGGAGATTGTGAGACTTCACGGGTTGCCTTCCAATGTGGTGTCGGATCGGGGGTCTCAGTTTGTGTCCAAATTCTGGAAGGCATTTTGTTCTCGTCGGGGGATGCAGTTGTCATTTTCTTCGGCTTTTCATCCGCAGACTAATGGTCAGACAGAGCATCTGAATCAGAACTTAGAGACATATCTTCGGTGTTTTGTCTCAGAGAACCAAGAGGACTGGTCTTCTTTCTTGCCTCTGGCAGAGTTCGCTCTTAACAATAGGCGGAGCGAGTCCACTGGTAAGTCCCCGTTTTTTGGGGCATATGGTTTTCACCCCCAGTTTTGTACTTTCAATGGGGGGGGCTCTTCTGGGGTTCCTGAGGAGGAACGATTTTCGTCGTCACTTGCTTCAGTGTGGAGAGGAGTGCTTAACAATCTGAGCACTATGGGGAACCGATACAAACGTATGGCTGATAGGAGGAGAGTGTCTGGTCCGGACCTAAGTGTGAACGATCTGGTATGGTTGTCTACCAAGAATATAAAACTTAAGTTTCCCTCCTGGAAACTCGGTCCCAGATTCATCGGGCCATACAGGATCAGTTCAATAATTAATCCGGTGGCTTTCCGTCTTGACCTCCCTCCTACGTTTAAAATCCACAATGTGTTCCACAAATCGTTGCTTAAGAGGTACGTGACACCAGTTATACCGTCACCTCTACCTCCTCCTCCTGTGGTGGTCAATGGTAATTTGGAGTTTCAGGTATCGAAGATCATTGACTCTCTTCTGAATCGCCGGTCCCTTCAGTACCTTGTTCATTGGAGGGGGTATGGTCCTGAGGAGAGGATGTGGGTTTATTAACGCAGACCGATTGGTTCGGGCCTTTCACACTACTCACCCAGATAGACCAGGCCCTGAGGGTCCAGAGGCCCCTCGTAGAAGGGGGGGTACTGTCACGGGTGTGTCGCGGCGAAGATCGTCGCGATTGCACACCCTGACTTTGCACAGCTGAGTTTCTGGTGCTGGGTGTTTTTCGGCACTGAGGGAGTTAATTCTTTCTCTCTCGGTGCTGGTCTGATCAGCCTCGCCCAGCTGCGATTGATGTTTTGTTAATTAGCTTCCTTCTTATACCTGCTGGTCTGCTAGGGAAGTTGTCGGTGAAAGCATTCATTCAGACCAGCAGAGCGGATCGTTTCTGAGAAGACTTAAGCTAACCTTTTGTGTTCCTCTGTAGTGGAAGTTTTGTATGCATGGCAGTGTTTTCTTTACACCTTGTCTGTCTTGTTTATCTTAGACTGTGTGTAAGCTGTGACCTGCCCATTCCCTGTGGTGGTAATCAGGGTCCTTCTCAGGACTAGATTACAGTGGTCAGGGATCTACAGGAGACAGGGTTACGCTGGCGGCCTGGACCTCTGTACCATTAACAGTACCTCCAGGTAGAGGGACTAGTCAGGACCCCAGTTCAGGGTCAGCATAGACCCCGGTCCACCTCCATCCTGAGACAGTGTGACACGTACACAGTATAGACCCACAATACATAGGATATTATGTCAGGTAAGACATTGCTGGCAGATACTATGTATATATGTTGATATTTTCTATTATAGGAAATATAGAATGATGTCACATTAGATATATGTTACTATCATAGAATATATCTGTTATACGTCGTGACAGTCTCACTGCCTCATCCTTGACATTTCAATTGTTGCTGCTACATTCTATTTCAAATAATTCAAATCTATTAGTGTGACGTGCTTCCATCCGTATCCAATATATTGGTTGCAAACAATATAGAAGTATGCAAACGGGCCTTTCACAGCTACTGAACAGTTGTGTGCAGTGTTTACTGTAGTCAGAGGTTTTCATTTTTGGAGTGCAGATCCCGCTCCAGTTAGTTCTTCAACCACTGCTGCTTGTACTCTGCTGAGCGTGTCTCACTGCCTCATCCTTGACATTTTTCTCTAATTGGTGCTGCTCCATTCTATTTAAAAAAAATCAAATCTATTAGTGTGACGTGCTTCCATCCATATCAAATACATTGGTTGCAAACAATATAAAAGTACGCAAACGGGCCTTTCACAGCTACTGAACAGTTGTGTGCAGTGTTTACTGTAGTCAGAGGTTTTCATTTTTGGAGTGCAGATCCCGCTCCAGTTAGTTCTTCAACCACTGCTGCTTGTACTCTGCTGAGCGTGTCTCACTGCCTCATCCTTGACATTTCTCTCTAATTGTTGCTGCTACATTCTATTTCAAATAATTCAAATCTATTAGTGTGACGTGCTTCCATCCGTATCCAGTACATTGGTTGCAAACAATATAGAAGTACGCAAACGGGCCTTTCACAGCTACTGAACAGTTGTGTGCAGTGTTTACTGTAGTCAGAGGTTTTCATTTTTGGAGTGCAGATCCCGCTCCAGTTAGTTATTCAACCACTGCTGCTTGTACTCTGCTGAGCGTGTCTCACTGCCTCATCCTTGACATTTTTCTCTAATTGGTGCTGCTCCATTCTATTTAAAAAAAATCAAATCTATTAGTGTGACGTGCTTTCATCCGTATCCAATACATTGGTTGCAAACAATATAGAAGTACGCAAACGGGCCTTTCACAGCTACTGAACAGTTGTGTGCAGTGTTTACTGTAGTCAGAGGTTTTCATTTTTGGAGTGCACATCCCGCTCCAGTTAGTTCTTCAACCACTGCTGCTTGTACTCTGCTGAGCGTGTCTCACTGCCTCATCCTTGACATTTTTCTCTAATTGTTGCTGCTACATTCTATTTCAAATAATTCAAATCTATTAGTGTGACGTGCTTCCATCCGTATCCAATACATTGGTTGCAAACAATATAGAAGTTCACAAACAGGCCTTTCACAGCTACTGAACATTTGTGTGCAGTGTTTACTGCAGTCAGATTTTTTCATTTTTGGAGTGCACATCCCGCTCCAGTTAGTTCTTCAACCACTGCTGCTTGTACTCTGCTGAGCGTGTCTCACTGCCTCATCCTTGACATTTTTCTCTAATTGGTGCTGCTCCATTCTATTTCAAATAACTCAAATCTATTAGTGTGACGTGCTTCCATCCGTATATAATACATTGGTTGCAAACAGCCTTTTTGTTAAGGTACAGTATTATATCGACATTGTACAGGTGTCGCTATTCAGTCTGATAACTAGATATCATTCACCTTTTCTATCAGTTGTCGTTGTTTCAGCAAAACTTGCAGGTATATATTTAGCTATTGTGACCATGCACTATTGACTTTAATAAGGTAATGCATGAGTTTTTGTTACCGATTCTCATTTTTACATGATGGACCTTTATGATATGGGTTGTTAAATTTGTAATTAAATATGTATTTTTTGAAATGACACAAATATAAGTAATGTTGAAGAGGACTAGTCCTACATCCATTGTTTGCACAATATTACAGGTGTACATCACGTCCCTTAATCAACAATGGATTATTAAATTTACTTGTATGCTTTTATTTAATAGCCAAGAACACTGAAGGCTAACCTTCGCACTGCAGCTGTTGTCAAAGTTCAACCCACATTATGCACTTCCAACATTGCAGCATTTGAGGCATGATGTGAGTTGGATTTATCTAAGTTATGGAGTGACAAGGTTCACCATCAGTACCCTATAGCATAAGTAGGCTTTTGTGTTAGCATTTGTGTTCGACATGTGGATATCTGCAGTAATATGTCACAATTATTTTGTTACAGATTTGTGACAAAGACTAATAATTTTATGGTTTTAAAGGTGACGTTTCACTTGTTTACATCTCAGAAATAAGGGTGTAGCCTCTTATCTATGTGTAGCAGTAGCCACTTTAACATGTCATGTTTTTTTCAACATGTGTAGCTACCTAGCAGTAATTTTTGCCGGACACACAGCAGGGGAACAGCAGGCGTTACTGACCCCTACAAAACATCAGCGATTGTTTTGATCTGTGCATCCAACACTTCTGAGCAGCAACTGGCAGTGTTGTAGCCCAGGCAGTAGAGTTCAGGGGGTAGAAAGATGAACATAACAGGAGACATGTATAACGTTGCCAACCAGTTATTTAATCTGAAACCGGACAGGCAAATTCATGCGAGATCCATACCTTGTTCATTTTCAGAAAAGTAAGCCGGTCTACATTATCGGAGGATAGTCGCATGCTACGGTCTGTTAGTACACCACCTGCAGCACTAAAGAAGCGCTCCCATAATACACTGGCTGCAGGGCAAGCCAGCACCTCCAATGCATACTGGCTAAGCTCTGGCCATGTATCCAGCTTAGAGACCCAAAACTTGAATGGGGAAGAGCCATCTGGGAGTACACTGCAAGGCCAAGACATGTAGTCTGTCACCATCTTACGGAAACTTTGCCTTCTGCTGACTGGAGCCGTCTCGGATGGTGTAGACATTGGTGGCGCTGCCACAAAACTTCGCCACATTTGGAACATACTGGTCTTGCTGTTGTGAATGTGCTAGAAATGAATTCTGAGCAGAAGCTCCCTCTGGTGGTTACAAACAGTACTGAACTATCCAATGAAGATTGTGAAGATTGGAGATCAGGTGTTACTGACTAGTGTTATATAAGGGAGGTTCCCTCCCATCAGGGTTGACAGTGATCAATTGTTCTGGTCTCATCTTTGATTCCTGTACACTTTGTAGCTTGCTGTTTCGTGCCTGCATCTTTTTCTAACAGATAAGACATTTTCTTCTTTTAGTTTTTTGTGGTTTTTTTTGGCATTTTGTCCTGCACTTCTGTGGGGGTCTGCCGGGTCCACTTGGGGGGCTTGTGCTCCTCTCAGTTTAGTTCAGCCACTGTTGTTTGTTCATTTTCCTTTTCCACTTTTTTCTGTGGCTGCTGTTTAGTTTTTGTTACACCAGAGAACTAATTTAGGTGCTAGAGGTCGTGTCATCTCAGGTGTTTTTGTAATTAGTAGAGTTGGTACTTTTCAGGGTTTTTTGTGATTGCATAAAGTGCCCTTCCTATCCTTTTCTATTTATGAAGTTTGAGCCCCAACGTTTGCTCATACTATTTTCTGTCTGTGTCAGTATTTCTTCTTGTCTAACCGCCATTACATGTTTGGAGGCTTTCTATGTTCTTTGTGGATCTGCTCCGGGGCAGATAGCTTTCCTCTTTCTATCTTTAGGTGTAGTTAGCTTCTCAGGCTGTGACGAGGCGTCTAGGACCAATGTAGGTACGCTCCACGGCTGCCTTTAGTTGTGGTGGTTAGTAAGGGTACTGCAATCCCATAGATTCCAACCTCTCTGATGTATTGCCTTTTTTGCCTGCTCTCCTCAGCTACCAAATCATAACATCTTGCCCTGTGCAGAGGCGCTGCTTGTGCTCCCTCTTGTTGCAGAGCTGTCTCCACTGCCTCGACGCACAGAGCTGCTTTGTAAAGCAGTAGTAGCAGCAGTGCTCTCGGCTGGAATGGAGAACATTATGGATTGCACCAGTGTGTCTTGGTACTCCCGCATTTTACGCTCCCGGTTCAACGGTGTGATGAGGCTTTGTAAGTTGTCCCGCTAGCGAGGGTCTAGGAGGGTGGACACACAATAATCAGACGTGGTGAGAATGTGGGCGATGCGGCGGTCGTTTCTCAGGCACTGCAGCATGAAATCAACCATGTGCTGCAGACTCTCAACTGGCCAAGAAACGCTGTCCCCTGCAAGAGGCGTCATCTCTGCCTGCTCTGCATCACCCCACCCTCGCTATACATACTGACTAGAGCGTTGTGTACCTCCCTCTGGAGCGGTCTTCCTCCTCCATTGACTCCTCCTCATCCTCCTCACAAAGTGAGCCCTGCCCAGCCCTTTGTGAGGAACCACGTTGCGCTGACTGTCCAGAAGGTGACGGAATTTGTGACTCCTCATCCTCCACCTCTTCCAAAACCTCATCCCTTAGTGCTTGCATTGTTTTTTGAAGCAAGCAGATAAGGGGGACAGTCAGGCTGACTAGTGCATCATCTGCACTCGCCATCCGTGTTGACTCATCAAACGCATGCAAAACGTGGCAGATGTCCTTCATAGAGTCCTTCGCCAGTCCTTACACTGGCTGCCCATTCATTATAGTATCCAATTCAAAGTACTGGTTGTCACCCACAAAGCTCTCCACAGTGCAGCACCCCCCTACATCTCCTCCCTCATTTCTATCTATCGGCCTAACTGACTGCTGCGCTCTGCAAACGACCTTCGACTAACCTCTGCACTAATCCGTACCTCCCACTCCCGACGCCAAGACTTCTCCCGCGCTGCGCCAATCCTCTGGAATGCTGTACCCCAAGAAATTAGGACTATCCACAATTTGCATGGTTTCAGGCGCTCCCTCAAAACACATTTGTTCAGCGCGGCCTATCACATTCACTAATCAAAGTCATTCTATGTATTCTGTGTAAGTGTGTGTGTGTGTGTGTCTAGCCCATTCACTATCTCCATCCCTCACTCCCTTAAGATGGCTGGACCATCATTGTAAATGCACCATTGTATATAAACACCTATACTTTGTAGCTCCCCCACCTCATTGTAGATTGTAAGCTGTCACGAGCAGGGGCGACTTATTTTGCTTAAATTATTGTATTGTTAACATTGTTACTTTTGACTTGTGTTCTGAAACTGCTAAACTGTAAAGTGCTGCGGAATATGATGGCGCTATATAAATTAATATTATTATTATTATTATTAGTATTCCTCTGAGCTGCTCCCACCACCTTCCTGTTCCTCACGCCATGTTGGGTCTTGGACCTCATCATCTCCACTACCCTCTTCCAACACCTGCTGCTGTTGGGTGGTCTGGCCAGCACCATGCTCAACAGAAACGGGCACCTGAGTCTCATCATCATCAGATGCGTTCTGCGGTGTGCTGACCATCGGCACTGTCTCACCCGCCTCTTCAGATTCAGAGAGACACAGCTGTTGCGCATCACTGCATACTCCCTCTTCTTCACATTCCAGAATGCTGCTTGGCTGGGCCCCTGTTTGCAAGCCAACATATTCTGAGAACAGAAGCAGACACTCAGCTGGCTCCTGTACAGAACTCTGTGACTGCCTGGGCAATTTGGCAGGTGGTGAAGAGACAGATGGTTTCTCAACAGTGCTGTGGTCCTGAGAGGAGGTGGAAGCAATTGAAGTCGATGCATTGGCTGACATCCAACCAACAACGGCTTCAATTTGTTCTTCCCGCAGCAGGGGGGTACGCCGACCTCCTACAAAGTGCGCATAAAGGAACGCTCACCGGGAAAACTGGTGGATGCTGTGTCACTGGGGGCGGCAGCAGCCACAGAATCCCAACGTCCTCTCCCTGCTGAAACTCCACGGCCACGACCACGTGCCTTACTCCCTGCCTTCTTCATCTTGGTAGATTGATAAAGAAAGTCTGAAAAGTTATAAGGCCTAAGTGTGGTTATTCCGCAGAGACTGCAGTGAACACTGCACACAATTGTTCACTACCCAACGTGTCACAGCAGGAAGGCAGTCTGTGCGTCCAAACAAAGGCGCAAGCATACATGCACGTACCCTGTTTATAAAGCTATATAAAAAAAATAATGTAGTAGTGACGCACACTTTATTGAGGTACAGTATTACATGGCCATTCACCATCTGTGGCTATGCAGTCTCATCTATATGTACCTTATCTATCCGTTGTCATGCTTGCAAGTCCACAGTCAGGCATAAATAGCAATTTGCACTATGCACTTTTTAAAGGTTATGTTTGTTAATAAAAATGATTATTGGCACATATTATGAGTATTACATGATGGAAATTGTATAATTTTTATAAACTGTTTAGTGACATTATTCAGCAAATGTAACATTTTATTAATGTCACAGATAACTTGTAATGCTGATGATGTTTTGAAGTCAGACATTCATTGTTTATACAATAAAATTGGTGTACATACTGTTACTTATCCATCATTAATGGATTCAGATATGTACTTGTATGCTTTTATGTACAACCGTATAGCAGATTCCTTAACTAATTTATTTTGTGGTTTGCATTGCTGTTAAACATGTTAATGTATGCGTTTATGTTTGTCAATTCTTTATTTATCTCGATATTTTTTTAACTGAAATCATCATCTTATTGTAGTAAAGCTTATCTTTCTCTTGTTTGGAGTATAGACATTTAAAATTGACACGTAACAAGGAAAATACTTGATCTACTATTTAAACATCCTCCTTAACCCTGGGCTCCAACACCGCCAGTTGTTGCCTAGAAGTGCTGTTAGCACAGTCAACACTTGCTCCTGTGTTACTGGGGTTCAGTAACACCAGCTGTTCCCCTGCTGTGTGAACGTCAAAAAGTCCTGCTGCCTCCACCCTGTCCTCCTCTCATCCCTGGGCTCCAACACCGCCAGTTGTTGCCTGGAAGTGCTGTTAGCACAGTCAACACTTGCTGCTGTGTTACTGGGGTTCAGTAATGTCAGCTGTTCCCCTGCTGTGTGTACGGAAAAAAGTCCTGCTGCCTCCACCCTGTTCTCTTCTCATCCCTGGGCTCCAACACCGCCAGTTGTTGCTCGGAAGTACTTGGCACGGGTACTGACTCCTGCCCAGCCTGGTTACAGCACGACAGCTGTTTCCTGGCAGTGTCAACGTCAATTATCCTCCAATAAGTTGTCCTGTCGTGTTGCATTCAGGTTAGCGACTATATGGTGCCTGCAGTTTTGGTCATTCCTATGTGTGCTGTGGGATATGTAAATAAAGGCTGTTTCCGTTGTGACAATAGGACAAGCACCCACTGTAGGACTGTGTGATTCGGTAACTGCGGACGGCTTGCGGCCTGTCAACTTACATTTTCATGGGTGCCTTATGGTACCCCTCCGGGTTCCAGTACCGTCAACTGGTTCTCCGCAGTGCCTTTGGCCTAGGTGCCTCCATCTCGGTGTCCGAGTTCCAGCAACGTCTGCTGGTCCTTGGTAGTGCTTTGGAGCACAGGTACCTCCTGCTTAGTAACCGTGTCCCAGTAAGGTCAGCTGGTCCTCGGTTGTGCCATTGGCTCTTTTCCTTCTGCTGCCCCTCCGGGTTCCAGCACAGTCTGCTGGTCCTCGTTACTTGCATTGGCTCTTGTACCTTCTGCTACCCGTCCGGGTTCCAGTACCATCAACTGGTTCTCCGCAGTGCCTTTGGCCTAGGTGCCTCCATCTCGGTATCCGAGTTCCAGCAACGTCTGCTGGTCCTTGGTAGTGCTTTGGAGCACAGGTACCTCCTGCTTAGTAACCGTGTCCCAGTAACGTCAGCTGGTCCTCGGTTGTGCCATTGGCTCTTTTCCTTCTGCTGCCCCTCCGGGTTCCAGTAACGTCAGCTGGTTCTCGGAAGTTAGTCAGCCTTCTTGTACCTTCAGCTACATTTACAAATTGAAGATTTTTTAAATGTTTTTTTGGGTAATCACTCTGCATCTCCAACAATGAAGACGACGACCCTGATGACCACCCCGAAGAAGATGACGACCACAAGGACGACGAGCATCAAGCCAACCAGCCTGAACACCATCACAAAGAAGAAATAAAATATTACCCAGAAGAACATCACCAACAGGACAAAGAAAGTTAAGACAAACTACAAGATACAGAAAAAGAGACAGAAGAACAATAAGCAGAAGATCAAAAAGCAGAAGAACATTAAGTATAAGACCAAAATGAAGACCAAAATATATGCTCTAAATTATAAGCAGAAGAAGACTAAGCAGTGTATGGGGGTGAGTCCGTTCCTCCTCGTGGTGCCCCTGGAAAATGCCTGCTGCTGCAGGCTAAACTGAACACGGACAAATACTGTTGTAATTTAAATCTTTTGTGACAGCAAGAACGGAAGGATGAAAAATTCATACTTTTACAGATTACAAGTACAGGAATCTCTGTCACAAATAAGAATATGATGAAGAAGATGAAGAAGAAGTAGAATATGAAGAAGAATAATAGTTTAATAAGAACAATATGAGTAATGTTAACAAAAAGATGAATAGCAAGAAGTTTAAGAAAAAGATAAAGAAGGTGAAGATGAAGAATAATTTGATGAAAAAGATGATGCTGCTGAAGATTATGAAGGAGAAAGTGTGTCAAAAGTTAAAAAGGTGAAGGGCATGGAAGTTGTGAAATATACATATTTGCCAAAATAGAAAAAACGTTAACAACATTGTCAATTTCTTCGTCAATCCGAACATCTTTAAAAAAAAAATATTAATGCTATTCCATTTGATTGGGTTAAACATCTATGCCTTTAATGTCTCCTCAACCTCCCCCAATACATTCTACATTACTCTTTGTTGTTTTCCTTCATGTACAATTAACCAACAAGGCAAGAATGGGGTTTTTTTAATTCCGATATTTTGTTCCCATAGACTTACATTGGATTTCCGGTATCGGTATCGGTATCGCCAATATTTTTTGGGTATCGGCGATACCATTCCGATTCCGATACTTTTGGATATCGGAAAGTATCGCTCAACTCTAATGGCTAACAAAATATAGTTTAAGTTATTAGAGGGCGAGCTTTCGAGACTGCTTACGTCTCTTCATCAGGGCAGGTCTGTAGTGTCCTGTATATAGCTGGCTTTCTGATGAAGAGACGTAAGCAGTCTCGAAAGCTCGCCCTCTAATATCTTAAACTATATTTTGTTAGCCATTAAAAGGTATCATACCCACAAGATTCCTATTTTGCTTCTCCCACTGAAAGCACTCTATATGTGTTTTTCTCATTTTACAAATTACACCCCTTCAATGAATTCATCTAGGGGTGCAGTGATCATATTGACACTACATGTGCCTCACAGAAATTTATACCACAGGGCAGTGAAGAAATAATAATTACATTTTTAACATTAAAATGTTGTTTTAGCCCTAAATTTTTAATTTTTTGAAGGGTTTTTGAGGAAGAAAATGTACTTTAGACTGTTGAAAAAATGTATCTTGAGTGCACCAATACCCTACATGTAATCAGGAAATACTTCTCAGGCACAGTGCAAAGCTCAGAAGTGTAGAAGCACCATTTTACAGTGTAGATTTTACTGTTATGGTTTGTGGGTGCCATGACCCACTGGGAGAGCACCTGAGGAGCAAGAATAGTAGAATCCCCAACAAAGCCATTTACAAACTAAACCTCTCAATGAATTCATCAAGGAGTACAGTGATCATATTAAAACCACTGGTGTGTCACCAAATTTTATACTAAAATTGCATTTTTGCCACCAAAATTTTGTTTTAGCCTCAGATTTTACATTTTACCTCTGGGAAATGGGTAAATATGGCACCAAAATTTGTTCAAACAATTTCTGCTTAATGTAGAAATACCCAATATGTGGCTGTACAGTACTGCTTAGTCTTATGGTGAGACTCGGGAGAGCAGATTTTCCTAGAGCAGTTTGCAGACGCCATATACAGAGCCCCTAAGTTCTAGAGGAGAAGAATTTCCCCTCAAATGACGCAATTTTAGAAATTGTACCCCTTTGGGAATTTATTTACAGGTGCAGTGATGATTTTGGATACATGAGTGTTTTCCAGAAATAAGCAGCAGTGGATGTTACTGAGTGAAAATTGCAAATCTGCTATTGGAGTTCCCAAACATTGTAGTGCCCAGTACTTTGTAGTGTCCGGTATGTTATGGTCAACTTTTGCTTACGGAAACACGCACCCGTAAGTTAGGCGGGCTCTCATCACCACAGATATGGCAAACATGTGGATGCTAAATGTGATTTAGTCATGTTGGGGCTCAGAAGGAGGGGAGCATTTGGATTTGGGAGCGCAGAATTTACTGAATATAATTTAGGGGGCAAGGAGTCATTTTGCATTTACAGAGCCTTTGCTCTTCCAGAAATGTGGACACCCCAATATTTCCATTAAGAGATGATGGACATGAGTGTGTACTTACTTTTTTGTGTATTGATTTGAAGCTTTTGCTGGGTACATTTTACATAACATTTTTGATCCATTTAACATTTATCCTGCGCTCTACGCTGAGCAGTTATTTTAGGATTTCTATATAAATCTCTGAGTGATGTGATGAAACCCCCGAGGGATCCATTCACTATAATGAGGCAGCAGAGTTACCCTGGACTTCTTCTGGGGGGCAGACTGAGACATGGGGGCAGGTTAATGTTGGACATGGGGGCAGAATGTGAGGCATGGGGATGGGGCAGAATGCTGGACATGGGGGCAGAATGTGAGGCATGGGGCAGAATGCTGGACATGGGGGAAGAATGCTGGACATGGGAGCAGAGTACTGAGACATGGGGGCAGAATGCTGGACATGGGGCAGACTGTGAGGCATGGGGGAGAATGCTGGACATGGGGGCAGAATGTGAGGCAGCATGGGGCAGAATGCTGGACATGGGGGCAGAATGCTGGACATGGGGCAGACTTTGAGACACGGGGCAGAATGCTGGACATGGGGGCAGAATGCTGGACATGGGGCAGAATGCTGGACATGGGGGCAGAATCCTGGACATGGGGCAGACTGTGAGACACAGGGGCAGAATGCTGGACATGGGGCAGAATGCTGGACATGGGGCAGGATGCTGGACATGGGGCAGACTGAGGCATGGGGCAGAATGCTGGACATGGGGGCAGACTGTGAGACACGGGAGCAGAATGCTGGACATGGGGCAGAATGCTGGACATGGGGCAGAACGCTGGACACGGGGTAGAAGCTGACATGGGCAGAATGCTGGACATGGGCAGACTGTGAGACACGGGGCACAATGCTGGACACGGGGCAGAATGCTGGACACGGGGCAGAATGCTGGACACGGGGCAGAATGCTGGACATGGGCAGAATGCTGGACATGGGACAGACTGTGAGACACGGGGCAGAATGCTGGACATGGGGCAGAATGCTGGACATGGGGGCAGACTGTGAGACACGGGGCAGAATGCTGGTCATGGGGGTAGACTGAGACACGGGGCAGAATGCTGGACATGGGGCAGAATGCTGGACATGGGGCAGACGTGAGACACAGGGGCAGAATGCTGGACATGGGGCAGAATGCTGGACATGGGGCAGAATGCTGGACATGGGGCAGAATGCTGGACACGGGGTAGAATGCTGGACATGGGGCAGAATGCTGGACATGGGCAGACTGTGAGACACGGGGCAGAATGCTGGACATGGGGCAGAATGCTGGACACGGGGCAGAATGCTGGACACGGGGCAGAATGCTGGACATGGGGCAGAATGCTGGACATGGGACAGACTGTGAGACACGGGGCAGAATGCTGGCCATGGGGCAGAATGCTGACATGGACATGGACGGCAGACTGGTGGAGAGGCACGGGGCAGAATGCTGGCATGGGGGCAGACTGAGACACGGGGCAGAAGCTGGACATGGGGGCAGAATGCTGGACATGGGGCAGAATGCTGGACACTGGGGCAGAATGCTGGACAAGGGGGCAGAATGCTGGACACGGGGCAGAATGCTGGACAAGGGGGCAGAATGCTGGACACGGGGCAGAATGCTGGACAGGGGCAGAATGCTGGACATGGGGCAGATGCTGGAGACATGGGGGCCAGAATGCTGGACATGGGGGCAGAATGCTGGATACGGGGGCCAGGATGGGGAATATTATTACCATAGGGGCTAATTAAGGGATATAACTGCAGTGATGTATTTTTTTATTTTTTGAGTATACTGTTTTAAATGGGGGGGGCGGTCTTGTTACTGTGTAGAGTGTTACTGTGTCGCCTTTTTTTCTTCATGTAGTGTAATGTAGAAGTTGGGAAAAATTAAGCAATGTGTATGTGTTCTGCAAGCGGAGCTCGAGATAACTGTTATTTCCTGCAGAGACGAGCCCTGGCTGGAAGAAGTGATAGCGGTCTGTGCTGGATAAAAGATGAAAAACAAAGATGAAGGACTTCACCTAGAGACATCACTGGTGAGTCAGTGTGTTACCTATACACTGACACTATACACTGTATACTATATACAGAAGTCCTGTGTATAATGTCACCAGTGATCACTGTATTACCTGTACACAGACACTGCATACTAAGTACAGATCTCCTGTGTATAATGGCACTTATGGTGATAGTATTGTGTTTTCTTTTTATTACTGATCAGTATTGTAGTATTCAATCACTATGTGGTGGTAATATGTGGTTTGGACATGGTGTTGCGGTATTTGACCCTTGTATGTACTATTTGGTCACTTTGTGGTGGTAATATGAGCTCTGGTCATGGTGTTGTGGTATTTGTTCCTTGTATGTGATATTATTCGATCACTGTCGTGGTAATATGTGGTCTGGTGCTATTCGTCCCTTGTATGTGGTGTTATTGGTCATTTTAAATATTGAAAAATAAATAAAAATATACCTAAATTGTATTGCATATTTTAACAAATATTTAATAGGTTACAGTAGAGTAGAGCCCGGCCAAAAGTGTCTACTGTGTTATGGTGGCAGCTTAAAAAAATCTTTTGGCCAAAACAAAAGCTGCTTGCTATAGGTGTGATCTGGTGATGGGAACTGTTAATGTATGATAGGTGAGAAGTGGCGTTTTTCCAAGAGAGAGCGGTGGGACAGTGGACAGTTCGAGGGGTGGAGGCGCCTGGAATAATCTATTTCAGGTATATGATGACCCCGTCGCTTGACCCCGTCGCTTGACCCAGTCACATGACCAGGAGAACCACAGAGTCTGAACAGCCCGGGGCCCTGGCTACCCTTAATCCACCCCTGGCCAAGCCTTACTGTTGTCTCTTGGAAGCAGAATGAAAAAATCAAAAGCAGGTGAAGAATTAGTTTTATTTATTCTTTACCCAATTTCTCATGCGATATAAGTGAATATTTGACTTTATTCTTCAGGTGGGCATGATTACAGTGATATCAAGTTTATTTTTTATGTTTGACTGCTGTCACACACTAGAAACGCTTTTTTGGCAAAAACCATCATCATATTTTGAGAGTTATAATTTTTCCATCTTTTGGCTGACAGACACAGAATAGAGGACTTTTTTTTTTTGAGGAATGAGTTTACATTTTTATTTGTACCTTTTAGGGCATAAATTTTTTGATCACTTTCTATTTAAATTTTTGGGAGGCAGAATGAACAAAAACCAGCAATTCAGGAATTGTTTTCTGGGGGTGTTTTTTTATGCCATTCCACATGTGGTAAAATTGATGAAGCAGCTTTATTCTTCTGGTCAGTAAGATCAGTAAGATTACAGTGACATCATATTTATATTTTTCTTTATGTTTTTGACGCTTTTACACAATAAAAACTATTTTATAGAAAAAAATAATTATTTTTATCGTTGTATTTTTATTTTTTTCTGATGGAGCTGTATTGTGACTTGCGTTTTGCGGGACAAGATGTAGTTTTCATCTATACAAATTTTGTTTACATTTGTCCTTTTTATCTCATTTTATTCCATTTTTTGTTCTGCGATATGAGGAAACAGCACAATTTTTGGCTTATTTTTTTATTCATTTTTTAATGGTGTCCACTGAAAGGGTTATCTAGTGTGACAGTTTTCTGCTGCACATTTTTTTTCCGAACTCAGCAATATCAAATATGTGCACTTTTTTGCATAATTAAATTTATACATATACATATTTATTTTGTTATTAATTTGTGATTTTTTTTAAATTATTTGTACCTTTTTTTACTTCTTTTATCTTTTTACTTAGTCCACTATGTGACTTTCACTTTCATGTGCCTGATTGCTGTTATAAACCATTGCAATGCACCAGTTTGAGACAGTTTTGCACTGACCCAAGCCCCGTAGACCATGCTCTGTGCATGGCACCTGAAGAGATGAACTGGAATATAAGTTGGTGTGCATGCAGCATGTAAGGGCCTGTTTACACTGGCAGCTAAACAGACAAAACCCAAGATAAAAATATGAAGTGCAAAAACTTTGCAGTCAATAATTAAGCAGCAATAGTGCATGAAAATAATAGTGTGCTTAGTTAACATAATTTTGACAAACAAATGTAAAAGCCATCAAACCACGTCAAGGTGACCCTATTTGGTACAGTTTTAAGCTCTAATCTTAAAAGCTTACCATTTGTCAAGTGACTTAAGTGTGGATAAGGGGTGGAGAAAGACTTAAGGGTATGCCACACTAAACAATATCGCTAACGGGATCGCTAAAAAACGTCACTATTTAGCGATCCGTTAGCGATGTTGTTCAGTGCAGCAGCTTCCAGCGACGAGCTTCCTGCTGTGATCTCGCTCGTCGCTGGAATCGTTCCGGACCCTATTTTCTCGTCGGCGCTCCCGCTGGGTAAGTATCTTATCGCTGTGTGGCACCTTTTCTTAGCGATTTAGCGGTACTTTTGTACCGCTAAAGTCGTTAAGAAGATCGCTAACGGCGATAGCGTCGTTAACTATATCGCTAAATGCGGCAGCATTTAGCGATATAGAAACAATCCCGCTAGCGATCTCATTAGTATGCAACGCTAACGAGATCGCTAGCGGAATAGCTTAGTGTGGCAGTACCTTTAGCTTGGATAGTAGACACCCAGGCCAGGGGAGGAAGCAAAAGACTACAGACGTTACAGCACGGAATCAAAGCTGATTCTTTCTTTGAGGTAATTTTTTGTAAAAAAAATGAACAGTGAAATGTTTTGCTCACAAAAAGAATCAGCTGTGATCCCATGCTGTAATGTCTGTAGTCTTTTGCTTCCTCCTCTGCCCAGGATCTGTGGTATGATCAGAATATTTTCCTGCATGGTCAGACACAGATATTACACAGTACACAGCAGGGGCATATTTATAAGATTATCTCAGCACGGAAATTTTTTTAAACACATCCAGTTGTGGAGTTTATTTGTACTCCAATGCACTTTTGTTCATGCACAACCCTTTTAACTTTAGTTTAAGCTTTATTTTAACAGACAAAATTAAAGAAAAGACAAAACCAAAGGTTTATAAAATATTTTCATGTAGACTTGTCCAAATTGAAATTGCTGAGAAAAGGTTTTCCTGAAAGACCAATAAAGAATTGTTATGATTCTCCGATGTCGTCGGCGAAACCAGACTTGTTACTGCAAGTATGTGATCTGCATACTTCCAGACACATTTTGATTAAATGTGCACAGCCCTGCTCAACTGAATTGAGCAGCGCTGCACATGTCTAGTCGGAATGTATCCAGGACATCCTGACAGTGGACGCTGTGTGTGCTCTATGGTGTTGCCAGTCAGCAATTACACTAAGTGACTGTTGACTTTTATGACAAACCTGAACCTTTGGGAACAAAGAATGACTGGAGGAAGAGAGCACAGGATATGGCAGGAAGATGCAGCTGAATAGAAAAGTCTTTTGTTTCTTTTTTTCTTTTAAACTGTAATTTTTTACTTAAAGTTTTACAAATTTTTAACAAATGGACGTGAGTCCAAACAGACAAATACATATAAAAAACATATGGGATTAGAGAAATTACATCAGCAGGGTATTGTGTGAAATAGCAGAGGGAAAAAACTCTCTATTATATAGGATTACCATAAGTAAATTATACAATGGAGCATTGAGCACCGATATAACCATATCATACCCTTACCAAGATCATCTCACAATAAACAAACAAAAGGCAAATGCAAAATGACCTGAATAAAAAAAAAGACGAACCTCATGTAGACAGACATTAAGACAAGACACACATTTCAAGGAAGGGAAGGAGAGGGATACAGGATCCTGTAAAGAGACCAGATATTTAAAAAAAACTGGTCTAACCATTTCTCTGAGCACAGAAGTAGTCCCAGAGGGCTCAGATGGAGTCAAAACCATCCACTCTCACTTTCAATAGAGCTGTCATATATATATATATATATAGAATGTCATGATTTCTATTTAATAAGTGCTGATGTGAAGGAGAGGTCTGCACCCCGCAGTAGTAAGGATATGTAAAACAGCTTAGCTGAATTTTTCCCCATCCCCTTAGGGAAAATATTTAACAGATAAATAGTTGGGTTAAGCCCCATCTCAACATACAAAACCCTAGAGATTAATAGTCTCACTTCCTCCTAGAAACCTGTGATCCCCGGACATGACCAAAAAATATGGTATTGAGTACTCAAATCAGAGCCACAATGCCAACACAAGTTTGAGAGTAAGGGTTTCAGCCTTTGGAGGAGATCCGATGTGTGATACCAGAACATCAGAGTGTAAATAGAGGATTTGGCTGCTCTTTCCCAAATAATATGTCAACTTTGAGGTGATAACCCCCATCCCGAAATTGACTCCAATCTGCACATGTAGAAATGAGTTAGTTTATTGACCTTCCTGAGGGCGACCTAGAATCTTATATATTTCTGAAATTATTCCTTTAGTCCATGGCCCTGTCCTACAAATACTCTCGAAGTCAGTCAGCAAAGACACCTTTGGAAGTCCATAGAGCAAGGAAGCAAAGTGCTTAATCTGTAGATACTGATAGATCACTTTATTAGTGATAGCAAATTTGTATTTGACAGCATCAAACATAAGAAGCTCCAGTGTGATCCCATCCACCAAATCCGCAAACCCAAATAGACCCACAGAGGTCCAGGGGTGAGCTATCGCAGTGTTTTCAAATATTTTAATAACTTTGAAAACATTTTAATAATTATTAAGGGGCAGTAAACTTTTCAATGGCAGTAATAAACTTACCGGCAATCATGTCTCACTATCATGCAGATGTCAACGTGACAAAAAATGGATGTTCGGGCCCCCTATTCATCTGAATGGGGTCCTGTTTGGGGTTCAGGTACTGTTCTGGTACCTGAACCAAACTTTTTTAACTGGAGAGCTGAACCAGCCAGATCCCAACATCCAGGGGTTTGCCCATCAGTACTAATAAACAGAAACGGCTTTTCTTAAAAACTCACAAGTCCAGGAGAAATCCCTTTTCAGCAGTCACCTCATTATTAGTAATGGGCAAACCCCTGGATGTTCGGTTTTGGTGGGTTCAGTCGAACAGGTAAAAAAAAGTTTGGTTCGAGTACCAGATCAGTACCCAAACCTCAATCCGTTCCCTATTCACATGAAAAGGGGGCCCAAACATGCAGGGTTTTCCATGCCTCTCCATTACTAATCTGTGGGCTTGATTTCACCTGACAATACAAAGGTGACATCAACCCTGCAAATATTAACCCCACTTGCCACAGCCACAGGACAAGTGTGAAGAGCTGGACAAAGTGCTAGAATTGTTGCATCCAGAGGATCTTACCTGCACAGTGTATCATTAATGCTGCAATATCCCCCACTGATGACCTCAACTAGTCGTCACTCCTGTTTGGTTCCTAGGTTTTGTTCAGCACAAAATCTACATCATCATCCATGATTTGGCTGACAGGTGCCACTGTGAATGAAGTGGTTAATGCCCCTTTCGTTCCTAGCTGAATCCCACTCTGCACTGGATCAGAGTGCTACTACTATAGACATTTTCCCTCTCAAGTCAGCTCACATAGCCTGCAACATATATTTTTTATGTCTTCTTGTACCATGTCCTCAAAGAATAAAGGCTGACTGTTCATGTCTTTCAAAATATTAACAGGAAGAAATTTTTCTTGTGTAGTATGCTACTTAGCCCTCAGGGTGCTGTGGATAAATTGACTTTGGAGCAAAATAGAAACAGATGTCCTTTATGGATTGGAAATTATGCTCTATACAAAATTAACTGTTATGGTGGCAGAGGAAGTGAGCTGAGGAGAACGCTGACTCCAGATGGTAATGTCGCTATCAGAGGCTGCATCATCCTATTGTGATTTGGATGAGCGATGTGAAATATACTTCACTAAGTCCTCCATTTCCTTCTCGCTAATGCACTTTCCAGAGTTTACAAATGAGAGAAAATGTGACTTGCTATATATCATAGCCGTAAAATAAGAAATGGATCGTACAACAAAACATACATACATTGATCTATTGTTGCAATGGTGGTCAGCCACATCTTAGAGGTCAGGGACTTACTGAGAAGTTCACCATGATGTGGCAGTGGGCTCCATGCAGTCTAATTAGAATGTTAGACTAAGAACCAGGGCAGCACGGTGGCTCAGTGGATAGCATTGCAGCGCTGGAGTCCTGGGTTCGAGTTCCACCAAGGACAACATCTGCAAGGAGTTTGTATGTTCTCCCCGTGTTTGCGTGGGTTTCCTCCTGGTACTCCGGTTTCCTCCCACACTCCAAAAAACATACTGATAGGGAATCTAGATTGTGAGCCCCATCGGGGACAGCAACGATAATGTGTGCAAACTGTAAAGCGCTGCGGAATATGTTAGTGCTATATAAAAATAAAGATTATTATTATTATAACCTCAGGTTCAGTTTTGTACATTTTTGATTAGTTGCTGTAGACCAATGGGTCTATAGCTATGGTCTATTGCACGGCCTGTCCCTTCTTTTTTTTTTCTTGGCACCAGCATTCCTCCATTAGGCATGAGCCTTTTTAATTAGCAGGGAGCTGCAAGAAGGGTATGTAAATTTTTGCGCTCAGTTTAGTCTAAAAACATGTGTAAGGTGAGTTTCTTGGCTCCCTTCACTTGGTGTTGTTGTTGTGTGGTAGCCCTTGTTGCCATGTTGCTGTGCATGTAGGGGGGTGTGACCAGGAGTCATGGGGGCTCAGCCTTGCAGCATGAGTGTTAGGGTCTGCGGAACGCACCAAATATATAAAGTGGAGAGGTGCGTTCGCAGCCCGGGGTCCACCGTGCAAGCAAAGCCTGCTGCTAGTAAGATGACGAAAGTAGCGAACTCTGTTATCCCGCAGAGTCGCTAAAATAAACGCCGTAGCGCGTTGTGGCAGTAAGTGCAGACTCTGTTAATTCACAGAGCCGCTAACGGGATGCCACAGTGCTATATGGCGATATGTGCGAACTCACTTAGCTTCAGTGAGCCGCAAAGTAAAACGCTAGGGCGCTGTCTAGCGTCGAGAGCGAACCCTGTTACGTCACAGAGCCGCTGAGAACAAACACCGTGTCCTGTCAGGCTCTCAGGCACACGGTTAATTGCTAAGCGAGCATAATACGTGGTCATGCGCTAATGTCCTCGCGGGAGTCACCCGCAATCTATGGCGTCTGAACGCCAGACCCTGAATACGGCAATCAAACTCCTCACCGGTTATGCCGGTAATCTAGGGCATCTAGGACACCGACCCTGACCAGCTAGCACACCAAACTCCTCACCGATTAAGTCGGTATTCTAGTGGCTTATTTCAGCCGGGTCCCTAACCACACACACGCATGACCACACTGGCGCATAGCATACAATGGTTGATATTAGCGCATGGCGGCCCAGCCATGCTACCCTTTTATAGCAACAGCCACAGGACCTTCCAGGAGCAAGGACCAATGAGAACCTGTTCAGAAGACTAGTAGTAACAGGGCCTTCCTGGCGGGCCAATAGGAGCCGCTGCAGTACCTGAGCATGTGACCCCTGATCTCCAATGAGAGATCTCACTCTGGGCACGCTCAGAAGGGAAAATGCAGGACTTTATCCCAAAGACGTCTGCTCCAGAACTGGCTACAATAGCAGATCCAGGAAAGGCAGCAGCAAGTCACTGCCCAGTAGTGGAGTGGGCAAGACGCTTGGAACGACGTCTCTGCTGAGCAGGCTCCACTGCGGCCGGAGATGAATGGGAGACCGCAGCGGCACTGGTTCGAGACTCCCCTTGTGCAGGAGCGGGAACTCGAACCCTAACATTACCCCCCCTCCTAGGGCCCCCCCTTCTCTGGGCCTCGCTGCGTTCAAAGGCAGCGATGAGCTGCGGAGCGTGAACATGCTCGGCAGGCTCCCAAGACCTATCCTCAGGCCCATAGCCCCTCCAGTCCACCAAATAAAACTTTTTGCCCCGTACCACCTTACACCCCACGATGGCGTTCACCTCATGGTCATCCGCAGATGAACCCGATGTCCAGGCAGATGACTCAGAAAACCGGGACATGAGCACGGGTTTCAGGAGGGACACGTGAAAGGTGTCGGAGATACCCAGGCGTGGTGGAAGAGCTAAACGGTATACCACAGGGTTAACCTGCTCGAGGACCTTGAAAGGA
>JARQOD010001981.1:0-41880 GCA_033576555.1 Oophaga sylvatica | reverse complement strand
AGGTACCCCCTTTTTAGAACGGCCCCATAAGTGGTCCTCGGTTGTGCCCAATTGGCCTTTTCCTTCTGCTGCCCCTCCGGGTTCCAGCACCAGTCTGCTGGTCCTCTTTTACTTGCTTGGCTCTTGTACCTTCTGCTACCCGTCCGGGTTCCAGTACCATCAACTGGTTCTCCGCAGTGCCTTTGGCCTAGGTGCCCATCTCGGTATCCGAGTTCCAGCAACGTCTGTGGTCCTTGGTAGTGCTTTGGAGCACAGGTACCTCCTGCTTAGTAACCGTGTCCCAGTAACGTCAGTGGTCCTCGGTTGTGCCATTGGCTCTTTTCCTTCTGCTGCCCTCCGGGTTCCAGTAACGTCAGCTGGTTCTCGGAAGTTAGTCAGCCTTCTTGTACCTTCAGCTACATTTAAAAATTGAAAAATTTTTTAAATGTTTTTTTGGGTAATCACTCTGCATCTCCAACAATGAAGACGACGACCCTGATGACCACCCCGAAGAAGATGACGACCACAAGGACGACGAGCATCAAGCCAACCAGCCTGAAACCCATCACAAAGAAGAAATAAAATTTACCCAGAAGAACATCACCAACAGGACAAAGAAAGTTAAGACAACACTACAAGATACAGAAAAAGAACAGAAGAACAATAAGCAGAAGATCAAAAAGCAGAAAAAACATTAAGTATAAGACCAAAATGAAGACCAAAATATATGCTCTAAATTATAAGCAGAAGAAGACTAAGCTGTGTATGGGGGTGAGTCGTTCCTCCTCGTGGTGCCCCTGGAAAATGCCTGCTGCTGCAGGCTAAACTGAACACGGACAAATACTGTTGAATTTAAATCTTTTGTGACAGCAAGAAACGGAAGGATGAAAAATTCATACTTTACAGATTACAAGTACAGGAATCTCTGTCACAAATAAGAATATGATGAAGAAGATGAAGAAGAAGTAGAATATGAAGAAGAATATTAGTTTAATAAGAACAATATGAGTAATGTTAACAAAAAATGAATAGCAAGAAGTTTAAGAAAAAGATAAAGAAGGTGAAGATGAAGAATAATTTGATGAAAAAGATGATGCTGCTGAAGATTATGAAGAGAAAGTGTGTCAAAAGTTAAAAAGGTGAAGGGCATGGAAGTTGTGAAATATACATATTGCCAAAATAGAAAAAACGTTAACAACATTGTCAATTTCTTCGTCAATCCGAACATCTTTAAAAAAAAAATATTAATGCTATTCCATTTGATTGGGTTAAACATCTATGCCTTTAATGTCTCCTCAACCTCCCCCAATACATTCTACATTACTCTTTGTTGTTTTCCTTCATGTACAATTAACCAACAAGGCAAGAATGGGGTTTTTTTTAATTCCGATATTTTGTTCCCATAGACTTACATTGGATTTCCGGTATCGGTATCGAGTATCGCCAATATTTTTTGGGTATCGGCGATACCATTCCGATTCCGATACTTTTGGATATCGGAAAGTATCGCTCAACTCTAATGGCTAAACAAAATATAGTTTAAGTTTATTAGAGGGGCGAGCTTTCGAGACTGCTTACGTCTCTTCATCAGGGCAGGTCTGTAGTGTCCTGTATATAGCTGGCTTTCTGATGAAGAGACGTAAGCAGTCTCGAAAGCTCCCCTCTAATATCTTAAACTATTTTTTTGTTAGCCATTAAAAGGTATCATCCCCACAAGATTCCTATTTTGCTTCTCCCCCTGAAAGCACTCTATATGTGTTTTTCTCATTTTACAAATTACACCCCTTCAATGAATTCATCTAGGGGTGCAGTGATCATATTGACACTACATGTGCCTCACAGAAATTTATACCACAGGGCAGTGAAGAAATAATAATTACATTTTTAACATTAAAATGTTGTTTTAGCCCTAAATTTTTATTTTTTGAAGGGTTTTTGAGGAAGAAAATGTACTTTAGACTGTTGAAAAAATGTATCTTGAGTGCACCAATACCCTACATGTAATCAGGAAATACTTCTCAGGCACAGTGCAAAGCTCAGAAGTGTAGAAGCACCATTTTACAGTGTAGATTTTTACTGTTATGGTTTGTGGGTGCCATGACCCACTGGGAGAGCACCTGAGGAGCAAGAATAGTAGAATCCCCAACAAAAACCCATTTACAAACTAAACCTCTCAATGAATTCATCAAGAGTACAGTGATATATTAAAACCACTGGTGTGTCACCAAATTTTATACTAAAAATTTCATTTTGCCACCAAAATTTTGTTTTAGCCTCAGATTTTACATTTTACCTCTGGGAAATGGGTAAATATGGCACCAAAATTTGTTCAAACAATTTCTGCTTAATGTAGAAATACCCAATATTGGCTGTACAGTACTGCTTAGTTTATGGTGAGACTCGGGAGAGCAGATTTTCCTAGAGCAGTTTGCAGACGCCATATACAGAGCCCCTAAGTTCTAGAGGAGAAGAATTTCCCCTCAAATGACGCAATTTTAGAAATTGTACCCCTTTGGGAATTTATTTACAGGTGCAGTGATGATTTTGGATACATGAGTGTTTTCCAGAAATAAGCAGCAGTGGATGTTACTGAGTGAAAATTCAAATCTGCTATTGGAGTTCCCAAACATTGTAGTGCCCAGTACTTTGTAGTGTCCGGTATGTTATGGTCAACTTTGCTTACGGAAACACGCACCCGTAAGTTAGGCGGGCTCTCATCACCACAGATATGGCAAACATGTGGATGCTAAATGTGATTTAGTCATGTTGGGGCTCAGAAGGAGGGGAGCATTTGGATTTGGGAGCGCAGAATTTACTGAATATAATTTAGGGGGCAAGGAGTCATTTTGCATTTACAGAGCCTTTGCTCTTCCAGAAATGTGGACACCCCAATATTTCCATTAAGAGATGATGGACATGAGTGTGTACTTACTTTTTTGTGTATTGATTTGAAGCTTTTGCTGGGTACATTTTCATAACATTTTTGATCCATTTAACATTTATCCTGCGCTCTACGCTGAGCAGTTATTTTAGGATTTCTATATAAATCTCTGAGTGATGTGATGAAACCCCGAGGGATCCATTCACTATAATGAGGCAGCAGAGTTACCCTGGACT
This sequence comes from Oophaga sylvatica, assembly GCA_033576555.1. Lineage (NCBI taxonomy): Eukaryota > Metazoa > Chordata > Amphibia > Anura > Dendrobatidae > Oophaga > Oophaga sylvatica. The sequence continues at coordinate 38,784 of JARQOD010001981.1, read as the reverse complement.
TCTTCTGGGGGCAGACTGAGACATGGGGCAGGTTAATGTTGGACATGGGGCAGAATGTGAGGCATGGGGATGGGCAGAATGCTGGGACATGGGGCAGAATGTGAGGCATGGGGCAGAATGCTGGACATGGGGGAAGAATGCTGGACATGGAGCAGAGTACTGAGACATGGGGGCAGAATGCTGGACAGGGGGCAGACTGTGAGGCATGGGGGGGGAATGCTGGACATGGGGGCAGAATGTGAGGCAGCATGGGGCAGAATGCTGGACATGGGGGCAGAATGCTGGACATGGGGGCAGACTTTGAGACACGGGGCAGAATGCTGGACATGGGGGCAGAATGCTGGACATGGGGCAGAATGCTGGACATGGGGGCAGAATCCTGGACATGGGGCAGACTGTGAGACACAGGGGCAGAATGCTGGACATGGGGCAGAATGCTGGACATGGGGCAGGATGCTGGACATGGGGCAGACTGAGGCATGGGGCAGAATGCTGGACATGGGGGCAGACTGTGAGACACGGGAGCAGAATGCTGACATGGGGCAGAATGCTGGACATGGGGGCAGAACGCTGGACACGGGGTAGAATGCTGGACATGGGGCAGAATGCTGGACATGGGCAGACTGTGAGACACGGGGGCACAATGCTGGACACGGGGCAGAATGCTGGACACGGGGGCAGAATGCTGGACACGGGGCAGAATGCTGGACATGGGGCAGAATGCTGGACATGGGACAGACTGTGAGACATGGGGGCAGAATGCTGGACATGGGGCAGAATGCTGGACATGGGGGCAACTGTGAGACACGGGGCAGAATGCGGTCATGGGGGTAGACTGAGACCGGGGCAGAATGCTGGACATGGGGGCAGAATGCTGGACATGGGGCAGACTGTGAGACACAGGGGCAGAATGCTGGACATGGGGCAGAATTCTGGACATGGGGCAGAATGCTGGACATGGGGGCAGAATGCTGGACACGGGGTAGAATGCTGGACATGGGGCAGAATGCTGGACATGGGCAGACTGTGAGACACGGGGCAGAATGCTGGACATGGGGCAGAATGCTGGACACGGGGGGCAGAATGCTGGACACGGGGCAGAATGCTGGACATGGGGGCAGAATGCTGGACATGGGACAGACTGTGAGACACGGGGGCAGAATGCTGGCCATGGGGCAGAATGCTGGACATGGAGGCAGACTGTGAGACACGGGGGCAGAATGCTGGTCATGGGGGTAGACTGAGACACGGGGCAGAACGCTGGACATGGGGGCAGAATGCTGGACATGGGGCAGAATGCTGGACACTGGGCAGAATGCTGGACAAGGGGGCAGAATGCTGGACACGGGGCAGAATGCTGGACAAGGGGCAGAATGCTGGACACGGGGACAGATTGCTGGACACGGGGCAGAATGATGGACATGGGGCAGACTGTGAGACATGGGGCAGAATGCTGGACATGGGGGCAGAATGCTGGATACGGGGGCCAGGATGGGGAATATTATTACCATAGGGGCTAATTAAGGGATATAACTGCAGTGATGTATTTTTTTATTTTTTGAGTATACTGTTTTAAATGGGGGGGGCGGTCCTGTTACTGTGTAGAGTGTTACTGTGTCGCCTTTTTTTCTTCATGTAGTGTAATGTAGAAGTTGGGAAAAATTAAGCAATGTGTATGTGTTCTGCAAGCGGAGCTCGAGATAACTGTTATTTCCTGCAGAGACGAGCCCTGGCTGGAAGAAGTGATAGCGGTCTGTGCTGGATAAAAGATGAAAAACAAAGATGAAGGACTTCACCTAGAGACATCACTGGTGAGTCAGTGTGTTACCTATACACTGACACTATACACTGTATACTATATACAGAAGTCCTGTGTATAATGTCACCAGTGATCACTGTATTACCTGTACACAGACACTGCATACTAAGTACAGATCTCCTGTGTATAATGGCACTTATGGTGATAGTATTGTGTTTTCTTTTATTACTGATCAGTATTGTAGTATTCAATCACTATGTGGTGGTAATATGTGGTTTGGACATGTGTTGCGGTATTTGACCCTTGTATGTACTATTTGGTCACTTTGTGGTGGTAATATGAGCTCTGGTCATGGTTTGTGGTATTTGTTCCTTGTATGTGATATTATTCGATCACTGTCGTGGTAATATGTGGTCTGGTGCTATTCGTCCCTTGTATGTGGTGTTATTGGTCATTTTAAATATTGAAAAATAAATAAAAATAAAACCTAAATTGTATTGCATATTTTAACAAATATTTAATAGGTTACAGTAGAGTAGAGCCCGGCCAAAAGTGTCTACTGTGTTATGGTGGCAGCTTAAAAAAATCTTTTGGCCAAAACAAAAGCTGCTTGCTATAGGTGTGATCTGGTGATGGGAACTGTTAATGTATGATAGGTGAGAAGTGGCTTTTTTTCCAAGAGAGAGCGGTGGGACAGTGGACAGTTCGAGGGTGGAGGCGCCTGGAATAATCTATTTCAGGTATATGATGACCCCGTCGCTTGACCCCGTCGCTTGACCCAGTCACATGACCAGGAGAACCACAGAGTCTGAACAGCCCGGGCCCTGGCTACCCTTAATCCACCCCTGGCCAAGCCTTACTGTTGTCTCTTGGAAGCAGAATGAAAAAATCAAAGCAGGTGAAGAATTAGTTTTATTTATTCTTTACCCAATTTCTCATGCGATATAAGTGAATATTTGACTTTATTCTTCAGGTGGGCATGATTACAGTGATATCAAGTTTATTTTTTATGTTTGACTGCTGTCACACACTAGAAACGCTTTTTTGGCAAAAACCATCATCATATTTTGAGAGTTATAATTTTTCCATCTTTTGGCTGACAGACACAGAATAGAGGACTTTTTTTTTTTGAGGAATGAGTTTACATTTTTATTTGTACCTTTTAGGCATAAATTTTTTGATCACTTTCTATTTAAATTTTTGGGAGGCAGAATGAACAAAAACCAGCAATTCAGGAATTGTTTTCTGGGGGTGTTTTTTTATGCCATTCCACATGTGGTAAAATTGATGAAGCAGCTTTATTCTTCTGGTCAGTAAGATCAGTAAGATTACAGTGACATCATATTTATATTTTTCTTTATGTTTTTGACGCTTTTACACAATAAAAACTATTTTATAGAAAAAAATAATTATTTTTATCGTTGTATTTTTATTTTTTTCTGATGGAGCTGTATTGTGACTTGCGTTTTGCGGGACAAGATGTAGTTTTCATCTATACAAATTTTGTTTACATTTGTCCTTTTTATCTCATTTTATTCCATTTTTGTTCTGCGATATGAGGAAACAGCACAATTTTGGCTTATTTTTTTATTCATTTTTTAATGGTGTCCACTGAAAGGGTTATCTAGTGTGACAGTTTTCTGCTGCACATTTTTCTTTCCGAACTCAGCAATATCAAATATGTGCACTTTTTTGCATAATTAAATTTATACATATACATATTTATTTTGTTATTAATTTGTGATTTTTTTTTAATTATTTGTACCTTTTTTTACTTCTTTATCTTTTTACTTAGTCCACTATGTGACTTTCACTTTCATGTGCCTGATTGCTGTTATAAACCATTGCAATGCACCAGTTTGAGACAGTTTTGCACTGACCCAAGCCCCGTAGACCATGCTCTGTGCATGGCACCTGAAGAGATGAACTGGAATATAAGTTGGTGTGCATGCAGCATGTAAGGGCCTGTTTACACTGGCAGCTAAACAGACAAAACCCAAGATAAAAATATGAAGTGCAAAAACTTTGCAGTCAATAATTAAGCAGCAATAGTGCATGAAAATAATAGTGTGCTTAGTTAACATAATTTTGACAAACAAATGTAAAAGCCATCAAACCACGTCAAGGTGACCCTATTTGGTACAGTTTTAAGCTCTAATCTTAAAAGCTTACCATTTGTCAAGTGACTTAAGTGTGGATAAGGGGTGGAGAAAGACTTAGCTTGGATAGTAGACACCCAGGCCAGGGGAGGAAGCAAAAGACTACAGACGTTACAGCACGGAATCAAAGCTGATTCTTTCTTTGAGGTAATTTTTTGTAAAAAAAATGAACAGTGAAATGTTTTACTCACAAAAAGAATCAGCTGTGATCCCATGCTGTAATGTCTGTAGTCTTTTGCTTCCTCCTCTGCCCAGGATCTGTGGTATGATCAAATATTTTCCTGCATGGTCAGACACAGATATTACACAGTACACAGCAGGGGCATATTTATAAGATTATCTCAGCACGGAAATTTTTTTAAACACATCCAGTTGTGGAGTTTATTTGTACTCCAATGCACTTTTGTTCATGCACAACCCTTTTAACTTTAGTTTAAGCTTTATTTTAACAGACAAAATTAAAGAAAAGACAAAACCAAAGGTTTATAAAATATTTTCATGTAGACTTGTCCAAATTGAAATTGCTGAGAAAAGGTTTTCCTGAAAGACCAATAAAGAATTGTTATGATTCTCCGATGTCGTCGGCGAAACCAGACTTGTTACTGCAAGTATGTGATCTGCATACTTCCAGACACATTTTGATTAAATGTGCACAGCCCTGCTCAACTGAATTGAGCAGCGCTGCACATGTCTAGTCGGAATGTATCCAGGACATCCTGACAGTGGACGCTGTGTGTGCTCTATGGTGTTGCCAGTCAGCAATTACACTAAGTGACTGTTGACTTTTATGACAAACCTGAACCTTTGGGAACAAAGAATGACTGGAGGAAGAGAGCACAGGATATGGCAGGAAGATGCAGCTGAATAGAAAAGTCTTTTGTTTCTTTTTTTCTTTTAAACTGTAATTTTTTACTTAAAGTTTTACAAATTTTTAACAAATGGACGTGAGTCCAAACAGACAAATACATATAAAAAACATATGGGATTAGAGAAATTACATCAGCAGGGTATTGTGTGAAATAGCAGAGGGAAAAAACTCTTATTATATAGGATTACCATAAGTAAATTATACAATGGAGCATTGAGCACCGATATAACCATATCATACCCTTACCAAGATCATCTCACAATAAACAAACAAAAGGCAAATGCAAAATGACCTGAATAAAAAAAAAGACGAACCTCATGTAGACAGACATTAAGACAAGACACACATTTCAAGGAAGGGAAGGAGAGGGATACAGGATCCTGTAAAGAGACCAGATATTTAAAAAAAACTGGTCTAACCATTTCTCTGAGCACAGAAGTAGTCCCAGAGGGCTCAGATGGAGTCAAAACCATCCACTCTCACTTTCAATAGAGCTGTCATATATATATATATATATATAGAATGTCATGATTTCTATTTAATAAGTGCTGATGTGAAGGAGAGGTCTGCACCCCGCAGTAGTAAGGATATGTAAAACAGCTTAGCTGAATTTTTCCCCATCCCCTTAGGGAAAATATTTAACAGATAAATAGTTGGGTTAAGCCCCATCTCAACATACAAAACCCTAGAGATTAATAGTCTCACTTCCTCCTAGAAACCTGTGATCCCCGGACATGACCAAAAAAATATGGTATTGAGTACTCAAATCAGAGCCACAATGCCAACACAAGTTTGAGAGTAAGGGTTTCAGCCTTTGGAGGAGATCCGATGTGTGATACCAGAACATCAGAGTGTAAATAGAGGATTTGGCTGCTCTTTCCCAAATAATATGTCAACTTTGAGGTGATAACCCCCATCCCGAAATTGACTCCAATCTGCACATGTAGAAATGAGTTAGTTTATTGACCTTCCTGAGGGCGACCTAGAATCTTATATATTTCTGAAATTATTCCTTTAGTCCATGGCCCTGTCCTACAAATACTCTCGAAGTCAGTCAGCAAAGACACCTTTGGAAGTCCATAGAGCAAGGAAGCAAAGTGCTTAATCTGTAGATACTGATAGATCACTTTATTAGTGATAGCAAATTTGTATTTGACAGCATCAAACATAAGAAGCTCCAGTGTGATCCCATCCACCAAATCCGCAAACCCAAATAGACCCACAGAGGTCCAGGGGTGAGCTATCGCAGTGTTTTCAAATATTTTAATAACTTTGAAAACATTTTAATAATTATTAAGGGGCAGTAAACTTTTCAATGGCAGTAATAAACTTACCGGCAATCATGTCTCACTATCATGCAGATGTCAACGTGACAAAAAATGGATGTTCGGGCCCCCTATTCATCTGAATGGGGTCCTGTTTGGGGTTCAGGTACTGTTCTGGTACCTGAACCAAACTTTTTTAACTGGAGAGCTGAACCAGCCAGATCCCAACATCCAGGGGTTTGCCCATCAGTACTAATAAACAGAAACGGCTTTTCTTAAAAACTCACAAGTCCAGGAGAAATCCCTTTTCAGCAGTCACCTCATTATTAGTAATGGGCAAACCCCTGGATGTTCGGTTTTGGTGGGTTCAGTCGAACAGGTAAAAAAAAGTTTGGTTCGAGTACCAGATCAGTACCCAAACCTCAATCCGTTCCCTATTCACATGAAAAGGGGGCCCAAACATGCAGGGTTTTCCATGCCTCTCCATTACTAATCTGTGGGCTTGATTTCACCTGACAATACAAAGGTGACATCAACCCTGCAAATATTAACCCCACTTGCCACAGCCACAGGACAAGTGTGAAGAGCTGGACAAAGTGCTAGAATTGTTGCATCCAGAGGATCTTACCTGCACAGTGTATCATTAATGCTGCAATATCCCCCACTGATGACCTCAACTAGTCGTCACTCCTGTTTGGTTCCTAGGTTTTGTTCAGCACAAAATCTACATCATCATCCATGATTTGGCTGACAGGTGCCACTGTGAATGAAGTGGTTAATGCCCCTTTCGTTCCTAGCTGAATCCCACTCTGCACTGGATCAGAGTGCTACTACTATAGACATTTTCCCTCTCAAGTCAGCTCACATAGCCTGCAACATATATTTTTTATGTCCTCTTGTACCATGTCCTCAAAGAATAAAGGCTGACTGTTCATGTCTTTCAAAATATTAACAGGAAGAAATTTTTCTTGTGTAGTATGCTACTTAGCCCTCAGGGTGCTGTGGATAAATTGACTTTGGAGCAAAATAGAAACAGATGTCCTTTATGGATTGGAAATTATGCTCTATACAAAATTAACTGTTATGGTGGCAGAGGAAGTGAGCTGAGGAGAACGCTGACTCCAGATGGTAATGTCGCTATCAGAGGCTGCATCATCCTATTGTGATTTGGATGAGCGATGTGAAATATACTTCACTAAGTCCTCCATTTCCTTCTCGCTAATGCACTTTCCAGAGTTTACAAATGAGAGAAAATGTGACTTGCTATATATCATAGCCGTAAAATAAGAAATGGATCGTACAACAAAACATACATACATTGATCTATTGTTGCAATGGTGGTCAGCCACATCTTAGAGGTCAGGGACTTACTGAGAAGTTCACCATGATGTGGCAGTGGGCTCCATGCAGTCTAATTAGAATGTTAGACTAAGAACCAGGGCAGCACGGTAGCTCAGTGGATAGCATTGCAGCGCTGGAGTCCTGGGTTCGAGTTCCACCAAGGACAACATCTGCAAGGAGTTTGTATGTTCTCCCCGTGTTTGCGTGGGTTTCCTCCTGGTACTCCGGTTTCCTCCCACACTCCAAAAAACATACTGATAGGGAATCTAGATTGTGAGCCCCATCGGGGACAGCAACGATAATGTGTGCAAACTGTAAAGCGCTGCGGAATATGTTAGTGCTATATAAAAATAAAGATTATTATTATTATAACCTCAGGTTCAGTTTTGTACATTTTTGATTAGTTGCTGTAGACCAATGGGTCTATAGCTATGGTCTATTGCACGGCCTGTCCCTTCTTTTTTTTTTTCTTGGCACCAGCATTCCTCCATTAGGCATGAGCCTTTTTAATTAGCAGGGAGCTGCAAGAAGGGTATGTAAATTTTTGCGCTCAGTTTAGTCTAAAAACATGTGTAAGGTGAGTTTCTTGGCTCCCTTCACTTGGTGTTGTTGTTGTGTGGTAGCCCTTGTTGCCATGTTGCTGTGCATGTAGGGGGGTGTGACCAGGAGTCATGGGGGCTCAGCCTTGCAGCATGAGTTCTGTGGTTTACCATGTTGCTCATTGTGCTGGTGTGTTATGACTGTGGTGATGGTCGATGTCCAGCAATGTATCTTTAAGAGAAAGAAATGCTGATCACAAATTAAGATGCTTCTTTACAAATGCACAGAGCATGGGCAACAAACATGGAGAATTCGAGCTCCTAACCCAGGAAAAGAAATATGATGTTATTGGCATCAATGAAACTTGGTGGAACGATACACATGATTGAAATTCAAGGCTAGATATATGCTGCTTGTTGCAAGAAATAGACTTAATAAATGGGAAGTGTCACATTGTAAGTTAGAAAATTGTATACCTCCACAGAGATTGAAGCTTCAGATACTGGGAGATATTTGGAAACTGGGTAAGAATACAAGTAGATAACAATGAAAATGACACAATTGTAGGCATTTAATAGAGGCCATTTGGGCAAGTTGAAGACATGGATGAACTTGTTATGGATCAGATGGCCAAGTTGTCAAAAAATATGACGTAGTGATCATGGGAGATTTCAACTATCCAGACATTTGCTGGGAATCTCTTTCTTCTCTTGTTGACAACTTTATCTTCTAAAATGTATAGGATAAAAAAGGAGGAGATCTGCTACCTTGGATTTAATCCTTATAAACATGGAGGAAATGGTTTAGGAGGTAAGGGTTGCCGGTACCGATCATACTATCATAGAATTTTGGATAACTAAAGGAGAACGACATGTGAAGACTTAAACTTCAAGGTTGGATTTCAGAATGGAACATTTTAAAGGACTCAGAAAGATGATAGGTGGGATCCAATGGCTGGATGTCCTTGAGGACAGAAATGTCCAGTAAGGATGAAAAATTTAGAAAAATTAGATTCCCAAAGCACAATCCTTAACATTCTCTAAAAGAGGGAAGAATAGGAAGCATTTAAGGAAACCAGGATGGATGAACGCAGAACTTAAAGATATGCTAAAAGGGAAAAAATAAATGATTATCAAATGGAAATAGGAAGGCATATCTAAAGAAGAATAAAATGCTGTCTGCAGAACCTTCAGGGAAACCATCAAATGAGCTAAATCTGAAAATGAGTTAAGGCTTTCAAGAGACATCAAAAGCAATAAGAAACGATTTTGGGGGTAAGTCAAAAGTAAAAGAAAAGTCAAAGATGCTATAGGATTTTTGCAGGATGAAAATGGTAAAGTCATAAAAACTGATGTTGAGAAGACTGAACTTTTAAATTCTTAATTTTGCATTTGTTTTCTCCCATAAAGTAAATGTAATATCAACTGATCTTTACCGTACTATTGAAGGAATAGAATAATCCTCACAATCTACAAACAGAGAGATAGTGAGGGAATACTTGGCCAACGTAAATTAATTTAAGACTCTAGGTCAAGATGAATTACATCCTAGGGTACTGAAGAAGATTGCAGAGGAAATTATTGAACGACTCTCCGTAATCTTTGAAAATTCTTGGAGAACAGAAGTCAAGGAAGACTGGATAAGAGTAAATGTTGTCACTATCTATATAAGGGGGAAGAATGTGGACCCAGGGAACTATAGGCCTGTGAGCCTGACTTCTATACCAGGAAATATCTTTTAGCAAATTATTAAACATGTATGCAAGTACCTGGATGAGAATGAAGTGATTATTCAGAGTGAGAATGGGTTTGTAAATAATAAGTCATGTCAAAACTTAACCCCTTAATCCCATGGGATGTACTATTCCATCCATGTGCCCTGGTACTTAATTCCCAGGGACGGAATAGTACGTCCCAGGCGATCAGCTGCGCTCCCGGGGGAAGAGCAGCTGATCGCTGCCGGGTGTCAGCTGATTATCACAGCTGACACCCGGCACTATGTGCCCGGAGCGGTCGAGGACCGCTCCCGGCACATTATCCCCTGGCACACCGCGATCAAACATGATTGCGGTGTATCGGGGGCACAGGGAAGCATCGCGCAGGGAGGGGGCTCACTGCGTGCTCCCCTTAGACCCTCAGAACAGCGCGATGTGTCGCGCTGTTCCGAGGGACTCTCCTCACTGCAGGAGCCTGGATCCTAGATGGCCGCCGGGACCTGCAGGGAGGCGGCTTCCTCAGTGCCTGCTGAGAGCAGGCGCAGAGGAAGCCTGCAGCAGTGATTGTGCGATCGCTGATGTGACAGAGTGCTGTACACACTGTCACACCAGCAATCTGACCCTACACAGTGATGTCCCACCCTGGTACAAAGTAAAAATGTAAAAAATATAAAAATAAACAATTGTGAAAAAAAAATTTCCTAAATAATGAAAAAAAAAATATTCCCCAATAGATTCATTTCTTTAAAGTTAAAAAAAACCCCAACAATAAAAGTACACATATTTAGTATCGCTGCGTCCGTAACGACCCGCCCTATAAAACTGTCCCACTAGTTAACCCTTAAAAAAAAAAAAAACAAGGCTAAAAAACAATGATTTATCATCATACCGGCGAACAAAAAGTGGAATAACACGCGATCAAAAAGACGGATATAAACAATCATGGTACCGCTGAAAACGTCATCTTATCCCGCAAAAAAAAGCCACCATAGAGCATGATCAGTGAAACAGTAAAAAATTTATAGCTCGCAGAATAAAGCGATGCAAAAATAATTATTTTTTATATGTTATCGTTTTATTGTATAAAAGCGCCAAAACATAAAAAAATGATATAAATGAGATATCGCCTTAATCGTACTGACCCGAAGAATAAAACTGCATTATCAATTTTACCACACGTGGAACGCTATAAACGCCCCTCCCCCAAAAATAACTCATGAGTTGCTGGTTTTTGTTCATTCTGCCTCCCAAAAATCGTAATAAAAAGCGATCAAAAAATGTCATGTGCCCAAAAATGGTACCAATAAAAACATCACCTTGTCCCGCAAAAAATAGGACCTCACATGACTCTGTGGGCCAAAATATAGAAAAATTATAGCTGTCAAAATGTGATGATGCAAAAACTACTTTTTGCAATAAAAAGCGTCTTTTAGCGTGTGACAGCTACCAATCATAAAAACCTGCTATATATAGTAAATCAAACCCCCCTTTATCACCTCCTTAGTTAGGGAAAAATAATAAAATTAAAAAAATGTATTTATTTCCATTTTCCCATTAGGGTTAGGGTTGGGGCTAAAGTTAGGGTTAGGGTTGGAGCGAAAGTTAGGGTTAGAGTTGGGGCTAAAGTTAGGGTTAGGGTTGGGACTAGGGTTATGGGTGTGTTAGGGTTAGGTTTTGGGGTTAGGGTTATGCTTAGGGTTGGGATTAGTGTTAGGGGTTATGTTGGGGTTAGGGTTGGAGTTAGAATTGGGTTGTTTCCACTGTTTAGGCACATCAGGCACTCTCCAAATGTGACATGGCGTCTGATCCCAATTCCAGCCAATTCGGCGTTGAAAAAGTCAAACGGTGCTCCTTCCCTTCTGAGCTCTGCCATGCGCCCCCATAACAGTTGTTTACCCCCACATATGGGGTATCAGCATAATCAGGACAAATTGCACAATAACTCTTGGGGTCCAATTTCTTCTGTACCCTTGAGAAAATAAAAAATTGGGGGCGTAAATATCGTTTTTGTGGAAAAAAGTATGATTTATTATTTTTATGGCTCTATGTTATAAACTTCTGTGAAGCACTTGGGAGTTCAAAGTTCTCACTACACATCTAAATAAGTTCCTTTGGGGGTCAAGTTTCCAAAATGGGGTCACTTGTGGGGGGTTTCAACTGTTTAGGCACATCAGGGGCTCTCCAAACGTGACATTCCATCAAAATCTGCAATGCAAAATGTCACTACTTCACTTCCGAGCCCCGACGTGTGCCCATACAGTAGTTTTCTCCCACATATAGGGTATCAGCGTACTCAGGACAAATTGGAAAACAACTTTTTGGGTCTAATTTCTCCTGTTACCCTTGGGAACATAAAAAACTGGGGACTAAAAGATCATGTTTGTGGAAAAAATATGATTTTTTTTATTTTCACGCCAGCACATTATAAACTTCTGTGAAGCATTTGGGGGGTTCAAAGCGCTCACCACACATCTAAATAAGTTCCTTTGGGGGTCTATTTTACAAAATGGGGTCACTTGGGGGGGTTTCCACTGTTTAAGAACATCAAGGGCTCTCCAAAAGCGACATGACACCCGCAGACCATTCCTTCAAAATCTGCATTACTAAACGTCACTTCTTCTATTCCGAGCCCCGACGTGCGCCCACACAGTAGTTTTCTCCCACATATAGGGTATCGGCGTACTCAGGACAAATTGGACAACAACTTTTGGGTCCAATTCCTCCCCTTACCCTTGGGAAAATAAAAAATTGGTAACTAAAAGATATTTTTTGTGGGAAAATGTAGGATTTTTTATTTTCATACCCGGGCATAATAGACTTGTGTGAAGCACTTGGGGGTTCAAAGTGCTCACCACAGATCTAGATAAGTTCCTAGGGGGTCTAGTTTCCAAAATGGGGTCACTTGTGGGGGGTTTCCACTGTTTAGGCACATCAAGGACTCTGCAAACTGAACATGACACCCATCAAAGTCTGCATTCCAAAACGTCATTACTTCCTTTCCGAGCCCTGCGGTGCGCCCAAACAGTATTTCTCCCTTACATATGGGGTATCAGCATACTCAGGACAAATTGGACAACAACTTTTGGGGTCCAAATTACTTGGGAAAAATCAAAAATTGAGGACTAAACAATAATTTTTGTGTATTTTTTTTTTCACACCCAGGCATTATAAACTTTAGTGAAATACTTGGGGGTTCAAAGTGCTCACAACAGATCTAGATAAGTTCCTTAGGGGGTCTAGTTTCCAAAATGGTGTCACATGTGGGGGTTTCCACTGTTCAGGCACATCAGGGGTTCTCCAAACGCAACATGGCGTCCAATCTCAATTCCCGCCAATTTTGGTTTGAAAAAGTCAAACGGCGCTCCTTCCCTTCCGTGCACTGCCGTGCGCCCAGACAGTGGTTTTCCCCCACATATGGGGTATCGGCTTACTCAGGAAAAATTGCACAACAACTTTTTCTGTCCATTTTCTCCTTTTACCCTTGTAAAAATAAAAAAATTGTTTGTAAAAGATCATTTTTGTGACTAAAAACTTAAATGTTCATTTTTTCCTTCCAAGTTGCATCAGCTCCTTTGAAGCACCTGAAGGGTTAATAAACTTCTTGAATGTGGCTTTGAGTACCTTGAGGGGTGCAGTTTTTAGAATGGTGTCACTTTTGGGTATTTTCTGCCATATAGACCCCTCAAAGTGACTTCAAACGTGAGGTGGTTCCTAAAATAAATGGTTTTGTACAATTTGTTGTAAAAATGAGAAATCGCTGGTCAACTTTTAACCCTTATAACTCCGCAACAAAAAAAAAATTTGGTTTCAAAATTGTGCTGATGTAAAGTAGACATGTGGGAAATGTTATTTGGTAACTATTTTGTGTGACATATTCCTCTGTTTTAAGGAACTAAAAATTCAAATTTTGAAAGTTGCAAATTTTTCAAAATTTTCGCCATATTTCCATTTTTTTCATAAATAACCACAAATTATATCGAAAAAATTTTTGCCACTATCATGAAGTACAATATGTCATGAGAAAACAGTCTCAGAATTGTGAAGATCCGCTGAAGCGTTCCAGAGTTATAGCCTCATAAAGAGACAGTGGTCACAATTGTAAAAATTGGCGCGGTCATTAATGTGCAAACCACCCTTGGGGGTTAAAGGGTTAATTTTTCTTCTATGGCAGAATCACTGAGTGGGTGGATCAGGGAAACGCGGTATATATAGTATAACTTGACAAGCAAAGAATTTGACAAAGTGTCTCATACCGTCCTTATTAAAAAAAAATATGGAACGGACAAAGCAACTGTTAGGTGGATCCATAACTGGCTCAGTGATTGGACACAAAGAGTGGTCATAAATGGCTGCACATCCAGTTGGAACAATGTCTCAAGTGGCGTACCACAGGACTCTATCCCAGACCCTGTGTTGTTCAACATCTTAAACAGTGATTTAGATGAAGGAATTTAGGGTAAACTGATAAAATTTGCTGGTGACAGAAAGCTAGGAGGGATATCTAATACTAGAGAAGAGAGTGAGAGAGGATTAAAAAAGATCGATACAAACTGTGGGCAGCAAATATCAGAATGTTTTTTAAGAGGGAGAAATGCAAATTACTACAGCTGGGCAAGAAAATGAAAAAGCATGTACAGAATGGGAGGAATAGGGAGGATGTATTAATAGAAGCATAAAGTCTAGATTACATGAAATAATTATCCCCTCTACTCCTCTTTGATTAGACCTCATCTGGACTACTGTGTCTAGTGCTGGACACCACATTTTAAAAAAGAATAAACAAACAAACAAACTGCAGCAAATACTGAGAAAAGTGACCAGAATGGTGACCATTTTGAAAACAATGTTCTATGAGGAACGGTTAGAAGATTTGGGAATGTTTAGCTTGAAAAAAAGAAGACTGAGAGAAGACTTAATAGCTGTCTACAAATATTTTAAGGGCTGTCACACTGTACAGTCATGGCCAAAAGTTTTGAGAATGACACAAATATTATATTTTCACATGATCTGCTGCCCTCTGGTTTTTATGTGTGTTTGACAGATGTTTTTATCACAGACAGAAATATAATAATTGCAAACATATGAGTAACAAAAGCTTATATTGACAGTTAGAATGAGTTAATGCAGCAAGTCAATATTTGCAGTGTTGACCATTCTTATACAGGACCTCTGCAATTCTCCCTGGCATGCTCTCAATCAACTTCTGGACCAAATCCTGACTGATAGCAGTCCATTCTTGCACAATCAATGCTTTCATTTTGTCAGAATTTTTAGGTTTTTGTTTGTCCACACGTCTCTTGATGATTGACCACAAGTTCTCAATGGGATTAAGATCTGGGGAGTTTCCAGGCCATGGACCCAAAATCTCTATGTTTTGTTCCCTGAGCTATTTAGTTATCACCTTTGCTTTATGGCAAGGTGCTCCATCATGCTGGACAAGGCATTGTTGATCGTCAAACTGCTCTTGGAGGGTTGGGAGAAGTTGCTCTTGGAGGACATTCTGGTACCATTCTTTATTCATGGCTGTGTATTAGGCAAGACTGTGAGAGAGCCGATTCCCTTGGCTGAGAAGCAACCCCACACATGAATGGTTTCAGGATGCTTAACAGTTGGCATGAGACAAGACTGGTGGTAGCGCTCACCTTGTCTTCTCCGAATGAGGCGTTTTCCTGATGTCCCAAACAATCGAAAAGGGGATTCATCAGAGAAAATAACTTTACCCCAGTCCTCAGCAGTCCACTGCCTGTACCTTTTGCAGAATATCAGTCTGTCCATGATGTTTTTTCTGGAGAGAAGTGGCTTCTTTGCTTCCCTCCTTGAGACCAGGCCTTGCTCCAAGAGTCTCCGCCTCACAGTGCGTGCAGATGCACTCACACCTGCCTGCTGCCATTACTGAGCAAGCTCTGCACTGCTGGTAGCCCGATCCTGCAGCTGAAACACTTTTAAGAGACGGTCCTGGCGCTTGCTGGTCTTTCTTGGGCGCCCTGGAGACTTTTTGGCAACAATGGAACCTCTCTCCTTGAAGTTCTTGATGATGCGATAGATTGTTGACTGAGGTGCAATCTTTCTAGCTGCGATACTCTTCCCTGTTAGGCCATTTTTGTGCATTGCAATGATGACTGCGCGTGTTTCTTTAGAGATAACCATGGTTAACAGAAGAGAAACAATGATGCCAAGCACCAGCCTCCTTTTAAAGTGTCCAGTGGTGTC
Source organism: Oophaga sylvatica (assembly GCA_033576555.1). Lineage (NCBI taxonomy): Eukaryota > Metazoa > Chordata > Amphibia > Anura > Dendrobatidae > Oophaga > Oophaga sylvatica. The sequence goes on along the minus strand of JARQOD010001981.1, from coordinate 22,928 downwards.
ATTCTTACTTAATCATGACAGATTGATCTCCAGCCATGTCCTCATCAACACCCACACCTGTGTTAATGGAGCAATCACTGAAAAGAGGTTAGCTGGTCCTTTTAAGGCAGGGCTGCAATGATATTGAAATGTGTTTTGGGGGATAAAGTTCATTTTCTAGCCAAATATTGACTTTGCAAGTAATTGCTGTTAAGCTGATCACTCTTTATAACATTCTGGAGTATATGCAAATTGCCAATAGAAAAAGTGAAGCAGTAGACTTTGTAAAAATTAATATTTGTGTTATTCTCAAAACTTTTGGCCATGACTGTAGAGGGATCAGCTTTATTCTCATTTGCACAAGGAAAAACTATAAGCAATGGGATGAAACTGAATTGGAGTAGACACGGATTAGATATTAGAAAATACTTTTTGACAGTTAAAGTGATCAATGAGTGGAACAGGCTGCCCCGAGACTTGATGAATTCTCCTCTAATGGAAGTCTTCAAATAGACGCTGTATAGATATCTGTCTGGGATGATTTTGTAAATTCTACAGCTATGGTGTTATGTTTCGGTAGCTGAGGAGGACAGCAGGGCAGCCGAACACCTGAGATGTTGGTAACTGATGGGTTGCAGATTCCTAAACTAACGATACAACTAGAGGTAGCCGTGGAGCATTGCTACGTTGATCCTAGACGCCTCGTCACAGCCTGAGAGATAACTACACCTAAAGGCAGAAAGATCAAAGCTATCTGCCCCGGAGCAGATCCCCAAAGAAAATAGGAAGCCCCCAAACATATAATGGCGGTTAGACAAGATGAAAATACAAACATAGGCAGAAAATATTGAGCAAACGCTGGGGCCACAAGCTGACTAAATAGGATAGGACAGGAGAGATTACTTTCTGCAACCCAGAAAACCCTACAAAAATCCAACAATTCTGATTACAAAAATACTGAGATCACACGATCTCGCCACCCGCTAAATCAGATCTCAGTGTGAACAAAAACCAAGCCGCAGCCACTGAAAAAACAGGAAAAAGCAAATGAGCAAATAACAGTGGCTGCAGATAAACTGTGAGGGGGGACCTGGCTGACCTCCACAAAAGTGCAGAAAACAATGCAAAGAGCAAGCACAAAAAGAAAAGTAAAAAATATCTTATCTGAAAGCAGCAGATGCAGGCAAGACTCCAGCAAACTTCCAAATGAACCAGGAACCACAATTGAGACAAGAACAATTGATCACTGGCGACCATCATGGGAGGGAACCTCCCTTATATCAGAAGAGTCAGTGATCCCAGATTGCCATTCCTCACTGGAAAGTTCAGTACTGTCTGTAACCACCAGAGGGAGCCTCTGCTCAGAAACCATATCTAGCACATTCACAACACTATGGCGTATAAAATGTGACTAGTGTTTGATACTACTACTGCCAGGTCAGTTGCTGCCAGCATTACCGATGGTTGCTGCCAGTATTACCCATGGTGTTAGCACTAATGCTAGCAGTAACTATATTCTTATCAATGATTTTGTTTTATTTATCTATTGTCCTGCCACTTGTGTTATACATACTATGCTTGAGTATAGCATATTTTTGAAAAAGTGTAACCTTTTGTTTATGAAATTTGTTCATATAGTTAACCAATTTATAGTTTAAAATTCACTCACCCTTGACAAAAATAGCTTAACCATAAAAAAAACATTTGCTGTATAAGTACACACAAGTAATTTGTGGCAACAGTCAGCAAAATTTTGATGCCTACAATTCTTCAACTTAACCTTTTTTGTTGTTTTTTGTTTTATTTTTTTAAATAAGGACTTTCAACCAAAATTAAGTAAATGAAGTAATTAAATGAAGTAATTAATGAAACCTAAAATGCTAGGTTGCAAATTTTCTACAAGTAGGTTCACGACCAATAACAAACATACAGAAACAACAGTAGTGTAGATTTGAGGTGTACAGTATCTACAGTACACAATTAAAACAGATATTTAGTAAAAATCAAGAGCCCTTTCATATTAAAGGTGAAAAAAAAGACCCCTTGCCTTTGCATAAGTAGAACAGAACCACAAAATGTAGGTAGAATTACTTCCCACAAGAAAGCATGTGGAACTAGCCACTGAATTCAGGTGGCATTTGAATGCATTTAGTATAGTACTAATTGGATCTCTAAGAGGGTTCGAAAAATAATTTAAAACAATGCACACAATTTAGTAGGTAAAGACTTGTGTTTTAGTTTCTGGAGTATTTAGTTTTCTCTTTAAAAATAAAAGAGAAATTAAAAAGGCCATGTACCTTTACTAAATAGGCTAGGACCAGGAAATCAACAGTAGGTGGAATTACATCCCAATAGCAAACAAGTGGAACTGGTAGCAGTATTCAAGTGGTGTGTACACGTCTAATAGTAGTCTATTGGGGCAATGAATTATGTGTAATTAAGAAGATTTTGTTACATTTATAAACATTAAATATCTTTAACCTTTTTTTATCTTGTTGAAATTGTTGTAGAAAAATACATGTGATAGTGCCCGCAGAATTGTTCCAACTAAGAATATTATTTTCTGTACAAAACTGTTCATTTTCTGGTTTCTGAAATCTGGAAAGGGATAACAGATTAATGAGGCCATATGGTGAAATGAATGGGGCTGTTTGGAAAATAAACTGTACTCTTTCCTACTAGCCTTTGTTCCCACAGTCATGTCCTTGATTCATACAGAATATAAAGGTGTCAAACACAAACAATTCAAAGAAACAGGATTTTTAAATGCCAGGGGAGATGCCAGTTACTTTGTCTCAATTCATCATTCCTGTATTTGCTTTCTTGTATTTCTCAATTACAGACCCTTCTTTGTCCAAAATTTTTCTACTGCACAGATTGAAATAGTATAATTATATTATTAGCTTGCATTATGAAAAAAAAGCTTCTAGGATTTCTAACTCTAAAGAATATGAAATTCCATTATGGATGGAGAAACATAATGTGTAAAGAAATTTATAAATTCTGATAGATTTAATAGAATTGTTAAAGAATAAAAATGTTAACAGTAATACTGTACATATTTTTATCTCATAATAATATTTTAAATTCAGTTGTCAATCAACATACTTTGAGCAGAATTTATAAGATTTTATTTAAGAAAACGTGAATAATTGGACAAAACCCATGATTGTTGTTTAGCGTGTTTCAGATTAAACTAATTATGCAAATTGTCTCTTCAGAGAGGAAGAGAGCTAGAACTCTAGTGCCACCTTTTGGAAGGTAGCAATCCTACAAGTCAATGTTGACCCTTTAACGAGCCTTATCACATGACCTAGGATAATAGCCAAACCAGAATCTCAATTTGCAGACACTGTGTTTCAGGGTTCTGCCCCTCGTCAGTGCAAAGCGGAGATCTGGTTTGGCTGGGTGAGAGGCGTCAGACCATTGTCCAAGAAATATCGTCACTCCTTGCGGAGATCAACATGCTAAGCATGCCGAGATGAGGAGACTTAAAGCCGCAATGCTCCTCTGGGAAATATGCTAATTATGCAAATTGTCTCGAATTCTAGCTCTCTTCCTCTCTGAAGAGACAATTTGCATAATTAGCATATTTCCCAGAGGAGCATTGCGGCTTTAAGTCTCCTCATCTCGGCATGCTCAGATTAAACTATTATGCATCACAAAAGAGCAATATATATATTTTTAACAACCATAGCAAAAATAAAAGCAATATCATGCTAGTCTTACATCTACATTCATTATCTTATTTCACTTTTTAGTCAATGGATTATATTTTTGTGTAACAGAAAATAATGTTCTATTTTTTTCAATTAAGGCTATCCATTTTTCTTGCCAAAAAGCCTTTAGATTCTGTGTGGTTTGGAGGTTGTCAAGAATAAACTGCATGCTTGAGTTCTCCCAAAAGTGGCTGAATGATCTTGAGGTTAATAGACTGTGATTTATAGTAAATATGAACACGATTTTACCTCGTGATAATTGCCGTATTTTTCGGACTAGAAGATGTTCCGGACCATAAGACGCACCTAGGGTTTAGAAGAGGAAATTAGAAAGAAAAAAGCAAAAAATGTGGTCAATTCTGTACTTAATATCAACTATCCTGGTAAATATGGTCCCCTCATCCCCATCCTGAAACACATGACCTCTCATCCCTATCCTGGTATGCACGGCCCCATCCTTAACCTGGTATGATTGGTCCCATACCAGTCCTGGTTTGCATGGTCTCATCCTTATCCTAGTATGATTGGCCCCATCCAAGTGCTGGTATGCATGGCCCCATCCTTATCATGGTATGATTGGCCGCATCGCAGTCATGGTATGCATGGCCCCATCCTGATCCTGGTATGATTGGACCCATCCAGTCCTGGTAAGCATGGACCCATTCTTATCCTGGTATGATTGTCCCCATCCTTATCCTGGTATGTTTGGCCTCATCCCAGTCCTGGTATGCATGGGCCCATCCTTATCCTGGTATGATTGGCCCCATCACAGTCCTGGTATGCATGGTCCAATCCCATTCCTGGTATGATTGGTTGTATCCTTATTCTGGTATGATTGGCCCCATCCCATTCCTGGTATGATTGGTTCCATCCTTATTCTGGTAAAAAGGGGAAGAAGGTGGACCCAGGGAACTATAGGCCGGTGAGTCTCACATCTATACCCGGAAAAATCTTTGAACAAATTATTAAACAACATGTATGCAAGTACCTGGACAAGAATGAAGTGCTTAACCAGAGTCAGCATGGGTTTGTAACTAATAAGTCATGTCAGACTAATTTAATTTCCTTCTATGACAGAATCACTGACTGGGTGGATCAGGAAAATGCTGTAGATATATTATATCTTGACTTCAGCAAAGCATTTGACAAAGTATCTCACACAATCCTTATTGAAAATATGACTAAGTATGGAACGGACAAGGCAACTGTTAGGTGGATTCATAACTGGCTTAGTGATAGGACCCAAAGAGTGGTAGTAAATGGCTGTACATCCAGTTAGAAGAATGTATCAAGTGGGGTACCACAGGGCTCTGTCTTGGGCCCTGTATTATTCAACATCTTTATCAATGATTTAGATGAAGGAATTGAGGGTAAACTGATTAAATTTGCTGATGACACAAAGCTAGGAGGGATAGCTAATACTAGAGAAGAGAGAGAGAGAGGATTCAAACAGATATAAATAAACTGGATTAGTGGGCAGCAACTAACAGAATGGTTTTAACAGGGAAAAATGCAAAGTACTACATCTGGGAAATAAAAATGAAAAAGGTGTATACAGAATGGGAGGAATAGGGCTAAGCAACAGCACATGTGAAAAAGACTTGGGTATACTAATAGATCACAGACTGAATATGAGTCAACAGTGTGATGCAGCAGCAAAAAAGGCAAATACAATTCTGGGATGTATTAACAGAAGCATACAGTCTAGATCACGTGAAGTCATTATTGCCCTCTACTACTCTTTGGTCAGACCTCATCTGGAATACTGTGTCCAGTTTTGGGCACCACATTTTAAAAAAGACATCAACAAACTAGAGCAAGTTCAGAGAAGAGCGACCAGAATGGTGTCCGGTCTGCAAACTATGTCCTATGAGGAATGGTTACAGGATTTGGGAATGTTTAGCTTGCAAAAAAGAAGACTGAGAGGAGACTTAATAGCTGTCTACAAATATCTCAAGGGCTGTCACATTGTAGAAGAATCATCTTTATTGTCATTTGCACAAGGAAAGACTAGAAGTAATGGGATGAAACTAAATGGGAGGAGACACAGATTACATATTAGAAAAAACTTTTTGACAGTTAGGGTGATCAATGAGTGGAACAGGCTGCCATGAGAGGTGGTGAGTTCTCCTTCAATGGAATATTCAAACAGAAGCTGGACAGACATCTGTCTGGAATGATTTAGTGAATCCTGCTTTGAGCTGGGGGTTGGACCAGATGACCCATGAGGTCCCTTCCAACTCTACCATTCTATGATTCTATGATTGGCCCCATCCCTTCCTGGTATGACTGGAACCCATCCTTATTCTGGTATGATTGGCCCCATTCCATTCCTGGTATGCATGGCCCCATCAGAAAATATAAAAAAAAGCAAACCATTACACTTACCTTCCTCCGCTCCCTCGCAGTATACTGCTCCAGTGCCAGCAGCTGCTTAATGCTTGTAAGCAGCGCATGGCAGTGACGTCATGTGCTGCTTACGAGCAGAGCACAGCTGCTGGAATACTCACAGGGATTGTTCATCTCAGAGAGCGGTGAGTATTCATTCCTCTTCAGTCGTGCGCAATGTCAGTCACCGGCTTCCTGCTGCTGTGGCGGTCACCAGTCACGTGTGTCGATACTTAAGTGAAATGAATATTCAGAATATTAATTTCTCTTAAGTATCGTCACACGTGACCGCCGGCAGCAGCAGGAAACTGGTGGCTGACACTGCGCACTACTGAAGAGGAATGAATACTCACCGCAATCTCCAATGAGCAGACCCAGTGATTATTCTGGCAGCTGCCCTTTGGCTTGCAAGCAGCACATGACGTCACTGCCATGCGCTGCTTACAAGCATTAAGCAGCTGCTGGCACCAGAGCAGGATGGTGCGACTGCGAGGGAGCGGAGGAAGATAAGTATAATATATATTTTTTTTTAATCTTTTCTGATGGGACCATGCATACCAGGAATGGGATGGGGCCAATCATACTAGAATAAGGTTGGGACCAATCATACCAGCAACGGGATGGGGTCAATCATACCAGGATGCCAGAAAGAAATGAATATTCATTGCCCTCCACACCCATGGGTGCGCAATGCAGTGCATATTCATTTCTCTTTAGCAGCGGACACCGGAGTTAGCCAGAGCTGCCGGCTCCTGCCTCTGTGACCCGCTGCTCGGTCGAAACGGCTCCCCCATATGATAGTAAGTAGAGATGACCAAATTTGTGGGAAATGGGAATCTCTTTGATTTTAAAAAATAATTCATATTTAAAACAATTTTTTTTTTATTCATTCAGTGCATATTCACCAAAATGGAGGCCATCTGTGGCCACCAATTTTCTGAACCATAGATAACCAGCAAATGTTTAAATAAACAATAATACCTCACCTTGAAACCAAAACCATCCCACTGTTCTCCCTTATGAATAATATACATCACACCTTCTTCACTTATGAACCATGATCTCCACTCTGTCCCCACGCATGCCCTTCCCTCTTCACACTGTTGCATCCATTCTGCTTCCTCTTCACACTGACCGCTCATGCTGTCTCCACTTCAAACTGAGCCCTCTGTTCACATTGTTCTCCATATGGCTCTTCACCATACTGAACTTTTAATGCTGTCTGTTCTCTTTGCTGAGCCCCCCATGCTGTCCCTATTGTAAGACCCTCATGCTACCCCTCCTCCATACTGTGCCCTCATGCAGCCCTTGCTCCATATTGAGCCCAAACATGCTCCTCCTTCTCCTTATTGAGCCTTATATACTGCCCCTTTTCACACTAAGTCCATCATGCTGCCTACTCCTCATACTGAACTTCCCATGCTACCCCTCCTCCACATTGAGTCCTTAACACTGCATTCTCTCAATACTGAGCGATCCATACTTCCTTCTCTCCATTCTGAGCCCTCCTTGCTGACTCTTAACTATACTGAGTTCCTCCATGCTACTCCTCCTCCATTCTGCACTTACCACCCTTATATCTCTCCATATTGAGCACTTCATGCTGCCCCTCCTCCATAATATTCCTCCCATGCTGTAACTTTTTTATACTGAGCCCCTACATTGCACTTTCTTCATTCTCTGCACCCCTTACTTCCCCTCTTCATACTGAGCCCCATGCTATCCTTTCTCCATATTGAGCTCCCTATGCTACCCCTTCTACATACTTATGCTGCCTCTTCTCCACAAGGAACCCCCACACTGTTCCCCTTTCATATTGTCCCTCATGTGCTCCCACACTTTGTAAGGTCCTCAACCCCTCAGTCTACAATAAAAGCACACTCAATCCTCTGCTCTATGAGCACTTACCGACTCCTGGTTCCAATGTCTTCTTTGAGATCACTATCATGCTGCAGTGACAGCTGAGGGAGAACTTCCTTGGACATTGGGGCAGCAAGCTAAATGAAATGTTACAATAGTGGACAGGCTTTGTATGTCCTACAGCTGATCGCAATGGTAAATAAGCAGTTCCATGCAATTAGCATTATGTACAGATCCATTGCAAACTGACAAATGCTCATGATGGCGCATGGTGGCTAATTGGTTAGCCCTGCAAACTTGTAGCGTTGATCTCCTGGGTTAATATCTCACTAAGAATAACATATGTAAAGAGATTGCAAGTTCTGCCCATGTTTGTGGGGTTTTTCTCCATCCTCACACATTGAAAAGATATACTATTAGGTAATTTAGTGAGCTTCAGTGGGGACAGTAATGAGGTATAAAGTGCTGTGAAAATTAATGGTGCTGTATAAGTGAAAAAACAAAATAAATGTCATAGAGCAATATGGGGTTGTCTACTTGATATGATATTCATGACCTAGCCTCATGATTAGTGTTGAGCATTCCGATACTGCAAATATCGGGTATCGGCCGATATTAGCTGTATCGGAATTCCGATTCCGAGTTCCGATATTTTCGTCTTATCGGATACCGGAATCGGGATTGTCACTGTCACTGTCAGTGTCCGTCGGTCGGGTCTGTCAGGAGTCAGCGGCACTTACCTGGCAGAAGATCTCCGGCGGTCACATCCTGGACTGCTTCATGGCCGCCATCTTCTTTCCCCGGCGGTCACATGCAGTTTCTCGCGATAACTGCAGTGACTGCTGGGTAATCCCGGCCGTAAAGCAGTCAGTCCGATGACGTCACCGCCGGGGAAGCAGGTAATCAGCTGTGCTGCGTCGCGATGACAGGCTCTGCCTGTCATTGCGATGTAGCACAGCTGGATCGTCGTGGACTGTCGTTCTGGACTGCGTCGGACAGGTGGTATACTGTTGGTTTGTTTTTTTTCTTTTTTTACAGGAGATCGATGGCGTCGCAGGAATGAGAGTGTAATAAAAGAAATGAAAACTGTGTTGTCTCTTTTATTTCATTAAAATACTTTTTTCTTGCTTTGTCTTTTTTTTATACATTTAATAACTTTGGGATTAATAATGGATCGGTGTCTTATTGACACCTCTCCATTATTAACCGGGCTTATTGTCACCGTGCAATCAACAGTGACATTAACCCCTTATTACCCCGCTTGCCACCGCTACAGGGCAAGTGGGAAGAGCCGGGTAAAGTGCCACAATTGGCACATCTTTTGATGCGCCAAATGTGGGGCTGCTGTAGCCTGGTATTATCAGGCTGTTGAGGGCCAAAATCCATGGGCCTTGACAGTCTTTTAATACCAGGCCGCAGCAGTCTGCATTTTACTTGGCTGGTTAACAAAAATAGGGGGGATCCCCACGCCGTTTTTTTTTTCGAGGGGATCCCCTATTTTTGTTAACCAGCCAAGCTAAGCAGACTGCTGTGGCCTGGTATTATCAGGCTTGCAAGGTCCATGGATATTGGATCCTTACCAGCCTGAAAAACCAGGCCTCAGCGGTCTGCTTCATCTGGCTGGTTAACAAAAATAGGGGGACCCCACGCCAATTTTTTTCGAGGGGATCCCCTATTTTTGTTAATCAGCCAAGATATGCAGACTGCTGTGGCCTGGTATTATCAGGCTGGCAAGGTCCATGGATCTTGGCTCCTTAACAGCCTGAAAATCCAGGCCTCAGCGGTCTGCTTCATCTGGCTGGTTAACAAAAATAGGGGGGACCCCACGCCAATTTTTTTCGAGGGGATCCCCTATTTTTGTTAATCAGCCAAGATATGCAGACTGCTGTGGCCTGGTATTATCAGGCTGGCAAGGTCCATGGATCTTGGCTCCTTAACAGCCTGAAAATCCAGGCCTCAGCGGTCTGCTTCATCTGGCTGGTTAACAAAAATAGGGGGGACCCCACGCCAATTTTTTTTCGAGGGGATCCCCTATTTTTGTTAATCAGCCAAGATATGCAGACTGCTGTGGCCTAGTATTATCAGGCTGGCAAGGTCCATGGATCTTGGCTCCTTAACAGCCTGAAAATCCAGGCCTCAGCGGTCTGCTTCATCTGGCTGGTTAACAAAAATAGGGGGGACCCCACGCCATTTTTTTTTCGAAGGGAACCCCTATTTTTGTTAATCAGTTCCCTCTGACGTCACTGATTGTGTCCCTGGCTGACCTGAAGTGAAAGTGGAAAGCAATCAATTAAGCTTTCCACTTAAGGGCCCGTCTCACATAGCGATATCGCTACCGAGATCGCTGCTGAGTCACTAGTTTTGTGACGCAGCAGCGAGCTCACCAGCGATATCGCTGTGTGTGACATTCAGCGACGATCAGCCCCCCTGCCGGGTATCGCTGATCGTCGCTGAAATGTCAGGACCTTTTTTTGATCGCTGGTTTCCCGCTGACAGGCACACATCGCTGCGTGTGACAGGCGGGAGACCAGCGATCCGCTGGTAACCAAGGTACACAGCGGGTTTCCAGGCGCGGGGCTGTGCCTAGAAACCCGCTGTGTACCTTGGATACCAGCGCCCTGATGCAGGGAGCTGGTATCCAAGGTACACAGCGGGTTTCCAAGCGCTGCGCGGTGCCTGGAAACCCGCTGTGTACCTTGGTTACCAGCGGATCGCTGGTCTCCCGCCTGTCACACGCAGCGATGCGTGCCTGTCAGAGGGAAACCAGCGATCAAAAAAAGGTCCTGACATTTCTGCGACGATCAGCGATACCCGGCAGGGGGCTGATCGTCGCTGAATGTCACACACAGCGATATCGCTGGTGAGCTCGCTGCTGCGTCACAAAACTAGTGACTCAGCAGCGATCTCGGTAGCGATATCGCTATGTGAGACGGGCCCTTAAGCGATGTTACCCGCAGTGTCGCTGTCCCAGATCGCTGCCTGAGCTACCTGTTTGGCAGCTCAGCAGCGATCATGTAGCGATACACCAGCGATCCTGACAAGTGCATATCGTTGTCGGGATCGCTGGTGTATCGTTATGTGACACCCAGCCTTTACTCTCCTGTCAGGCAGGAGAGGAACTCATTCATTTGGGGTTTACTGTGAGGCTGCAGCATTAGCTGCGGTCCCTGCAGTAAACATTAACCCTTTCTGAAGGATTTCACCATGGGACCTGACTGTGCATGGGATAGGTAAGAATAATTTTGCTTTTTTATTTTATTTTTATTACAGGAAATGGTTTTAGCAGGTAAATAAAATATGGTCAAAAACTGTGTGATTATTTCATTAAACTTCTTTTTTATTAAAGTGTGTGTGTTTGATTTTTCTTTCATACAATAGGATTAATAATTGATAGTTGTCTAATTGACAGCTCTCAATTATTAACCTGGCTTAAAGTGACCTTTCAATTGCAAGGTCATTTTAACCCCTTATTAACCCATTCGCCACCGCTACAGGGCAATGGGAATAGACGGGCAAAGTGCCAGAAAGGGCAAATCTAATTAGAGATTTGCCCTTTCTGGGGTGTCTGGGGGCAGATGTTAAGTAGCCGGGGGGGGCCAAAAATAATGGTCCCTCTCTGGGCTATTATTATCTGCCCCCACTCACTGGCTTTGTCTGTCTGGTTGCGAAAATAGGGCGGGAGCCCACGCATTTTTTTTCAGCAATTTTACACCTCATATATATATATATACATGTCATTGAATTTGTGACACATATATATATATATATTTATATTTGTAGTTCATACACTTCTACATAGTATAATAGCCGCTAATTCAATTGCCGGCTTTTGTGAAAATGCAGAACCCGACATGAAATGACACTTGGTGTACATAGGGTTAACCATGTCTTTTCATGTCCTTTGCTATCTAATTTGCACAAACAATTAAATCAGACTATGTGTGCAAAATTTCACACCTGTAGGGGTTAATTAAAGGTGTAAATTCGTAGCAAAAAAGTCCGTTTTTTTTACAACGAATTTACACCTTTAATTAACCCCTACAGGTGTGAAATTTTGCACACATAGTCTGATTTAATTGTTTGTGCAAATCAGATAGCAAACGACATGAAAAGACATGGTTAACCCTATGTACACCAAGTGTCATTTCATGTCGGGTGCTTCTGTCTTTTCACTGAAGCCGGCTTTACCCGGCAATTGAATCAAAGGATATTTTACTATGTAGAAGTGTATAAACTATACATATATGTATATATATATGTCACAATGACATGTATATATATATATATATATATATATATGTATTCTATGTGTGTATATTTAGTGTTTACAAGGAAAGAATGAGGTTTTTTTAGTTGCGATATTTTGTTCCCATAGACTTACATGGGACTTCCGGTATCGGTATCGGGTATCGCCGATTTTTTAGTGATATCGGCGATACCATTCCGATTCCGATACTTTAGGATATCGGAAAGTATCGCTCAACTCTACTCATGATACAACATAAGTATCAGATTGCTGGGGTTCAAGATACAGCACCACAATGATCAGCTGTTTCCAGGTCCAGCAGCTTCTAATTGTATATAGCTAATGGAGGCAGGTTACTAGTGATGGGTGAGCACTAAAATGCTTGGGTGCTCATTGTTCGAGGCAAGCAAATTGGAATACTCGGTTACTCGACCCGAGCAACAAGCCCAATGTAAGTCTATGGGAAAACCGAGCATTATTGCAGCAATCCACCCCGGGGGTCCTTTTAAAGTCTAAAAGCATCTGTAAATGATAGAAACACAGCTCAAATGACACGGAAACATCATGGGGAATGCCCCTGGAAGCATTTCTGGCTCTGAGGTCACAGCTGTGAGCAATGTTGCCAGAGTCTTACGCCATTTTTACAGGAACATCAAAAAACATACAAAAACAAATTTTTACTGTGAAATGTCATTGTAGCATTTAACAACCGTAGCTGGTCATGTGGTGTGTGACACATCATCAGACACATCATGTTTCTTTTACGAAGGAGGGACTCTTATAGTCACAATGACAATTTTTATAGGGGCATTAGGCAGCATTAATCTTCGTAAAGGGCCAATATTAAACACTGGGTCTCCTATACTGTTATTGCCTAGGCACTGATTGGCTGGGCTGCCAAAAATTAGGACGCACCACAATACCCCTGTGATGAGACGTGCAGGAGGGCCTCATGAAAAAGTGTTCCAATTATAAGAAAATAGGTCTCCCATAGTGTTATCCTATGCATTAAATGCAAGGCCTGCCCTGCAGCTAAGTAACACGCACCCCAATATGCCTTTGAACCCAGGTACTGGATGGCCACAGGAAGACCAAGTTCACGTTACTCTTTTGCCACTGCCATACTGTTAGCTTATACATTGAGCACAAGGCCCTGCCTGCATCAAATTGAAACGCAAACCAAAAAGGCTTAGAAGCGACCTAGTCTATGTACACAGGAAAACCAAGTTCACATTACTCTTTTGCCTCTGCCATACTGTTAGCTTATGAATTGAATACAAGGACCTGCCTGCATCAAATTTAAAGGCACCCCAAAAAGGCTTAGAAGCGACCTAGTGAATGTACACAGGAAAACCAAGTTCACATTACACTTTTGCCACTGTCATACTGTTAGCTTATGCATTGAATACAAGGACCTGCCTGCATCAAATTTAAAGGCACCCCAAAAAGGCTTAGAAGCGACCTAGTGAATGTACACAGGAAAACCACGTTCACATTACTCTTTTGCCACTGCCATACTGTTAGCTTATGCATTGAATACAAGGCCTTGCTTGCATCAAATTGAAAAGCACCCCAAAAAGGCTTAGAAGCGACCTAGTGGATGTACACAGGAAAACCAAGTTCACATTACTCTTTTGCCACTGCCATACTGTTAGCTTATGCATTGAATACAAGGCCTTGCTTGCATCAAATTGAAAAGCACCCCAAAAAGGCTTAGAAGCGACCTAGTGAATGTACACAGGAAAACCAAGTTCACATTACACTTTTGCCACTGCCATACTGTTAGCTTCTTCATTCAATGCAAGGCCCTCCCTGCATTAAATTCAAACACACCCCAAAAAGGTTTATAAGTGATCTAGTGGATGTAAACAGGAAAACCAAGTTCACAATATTCATTTTGTTCTGCGATACTATTAGCTTCTTCATTGAAAGCAAGGCCCTGCTTGCATCAAATTGAAACGCACCCGAAAAAGGCTTAGAAGTGACCAAGTGGTTGTACACAGAAAAACCACATGCACATTACGCTTTTGCCACTGCCATGCTGTTAGCTTATGCATTGAATGCAAGGCTCTGCCTGCATCAAATTCAAACGCACCCCAAAAAAGCATTGAACTGACATGGAAGATGTACACAGGAAAACCAAGTTCACATTATTCATTTTGTTCTGCCATACTGTTCGCCTATACATTGACTTCAAGGCCAGCCCTGCATTAAATTCAAACACAACCCAATAAGCCTTTGAATTCACGTACTTGATGGCCACCTGAAAGCATTCCTCCTTTTAATTTGTTACTCCCATATTGATTGGCTACGCAGTAAATAGTTGAGCCTGAAGACTCGGCAATGGACAATTCCAGTGTTGACGCTGAAGACCCAGCGGTGGACAATTCCAGTGTAGGCGCAAAAGACCCTGCAGTTTAAAATTGCATTGTTGACGCTGAAGAACCGGCAGTGGAGCATTTCAGTGTTGAGCCAGAAGAACTATCAGTGGATAATTGCACTGTTGAGGCTTAAGAACCTGCATTGATCAACTGCTGCGGTGAGTCAGAAGACCCTGAATTTTAGCATTGCTGTGTTGAGACTGAAGAACTGGCATAGAAAAATTGCATTGTTGAAGAATATTTACAACCATCAAAGTTTAGATTATTATGAGATTGGTCTCCCATACTATTTAACAAAGAAAAAAAGAAGAGAAGCCAGCGCCGCACATGATCAGCATGAAATACATTAAGTGCATCTGCACATATTAGTTTCTAACTGTTTTCTTAAAAATGAGACATTTGGCAAATAATTGATCATTAAGCGTGGAGGTCAGATCTGAAATGTCGATCTTTGGACCTGGTCGGCTTTTACCTGTGCTTGCCTTGCTGGCACCATGGGAGTGATTCAGCATGCTTCAGGTACTTTTGCAGTTTATTTGCAGTCTTATTTTTGCAGTTTTTTTGCAGTCTTGTTTTTAATATATTTTAGGAGGCCGTAATGGCACAGCGAAAATAGAAAACGTAGAGTAGGACTGCCCCATATGAGAATGCCTTGTCGTGGCGGGGTGGCTCAAAGAATTGATCAATTATTTGCCAAATGTCTCATTTTTAAAAAAAACAGTTAGAAACTAATATGTGCAGATGCACTTAATGTATTTCATTTTGACCATGTGCGGCGCTGGCTTCTCCCCCTTTTCTTGTTCGATATTGGTAAGTGGCTGACCACCACTTTTTGCCGTGCGCGCCGGGTTATGCATGCCATTTTATCTGTTTTTTTCTTTTTGTGATTGACCTAGGCTGCTGTACACACATACAGCAGCCCTGCCCTGCCTCAGGCTCTGTGTAATTGTGCACCTGTGTCTGGCCCTTTTTCACCCTTCATCTGTGGTTGCTGGTTTGGCAAGCGTGGAGGTCAGATCTGAAATGTCCATCTTTGGACCTGGTCGGCTTTTACCTGTGCTTGCCTTGCTGGCACCATGGGAGTGATTCAGCATGCTTCAGGTACTTTTGCAGTTTATTTGCAGTCTTATTTTTGCAGTTTTTTTGCAGTCTTGTTTTTAATATATTTTAGGAGGCCGTAATGGCACAGCGAAAATAGAAAACGTAGAGTAGGACTGCCCCATATGAGAATGCCTTGTTGTGGCGGGGTGGCTCAAAGAATTGATCAATTATTTGCCAAATGTCTCAATTTTAAAAAAACAGTTGGAAACTAATATGTGCAGATGCACTTAATGTATTTCATTTTGACCATGTGCGGCGCTGGCTTCTCCCCCTTTTCTTGTTCGATATTGGTACGTGGCTGACCACCACTTGTTGCCGTGCGCGCCGGGTTATGCATGCCATTTTATCTGTTTTTTTTCTTTTTGTGATTGACCTAGGCTGCTGTACACACATACAGCAGCCCTGCCCTGCCTCAGGCTCTGTGTAATTGTGCACCTGTGTCTGGGCCTGTTTCACCCTTCATCTGTGGTTGCTGATTTGGCAAGCGTGGAGGTCAGATCTGAAATGTCCATCTTTGGACCTGGTCGGCTTTTACCTGTGCTTGCCTTGCTGGCACCATGGGAGTGATTCAGCATGCTTCAGGTACTTTTGCAGTTTATTTGCAGTCTTATTTTTGCAGTTTTTTTGCAGTCTTGTTTTTAATATATTTTAGGAGGCCGTAATGGCACAGCGAAACTAGAAAACGTAGAGTAGGACTGCCCCATATGAGAATGCCTTGTCGTGGCGGGGTGGCTCAAAGAATTGATCAATTATTTGCCAAATGTCTCATTTTTAAAAAAACAGTTAGAAACTAATATGTGCAGATGTACTTAATGTATTTCATTTTGACCATGTGCGGCGCTGGCTTCTCCCCCTTTTCTTGTTCGATATTGGTACGTGGCTGACCACCACTTGTTGCCGTGCGCGCCCGGTTATGCATGCCATTTTATCTGTTTTTTTCTTTTTGTGATTGACCTAGGCTGCTGTACACACATACAGCAGCCATGCCCTGCCTCAGGCTCTGTGTAATTGTGCACCTGTGTCTGGGCCTGTTTCACCCTTCATCTGTGGTTGCTGGTTTGGCAAGCGTGGAGGTCAGATCTGAAATGTCCATCTTTGGACCTGGTCGGCTTTTACCTGTGCTTGCCTTGCTGGCACCATGGGAGTGATTCAGCATGCTTCAGGTACTTTTGCAGTTTATTTGCAGTCTTATTTTTGCAGTTTTTTTGCAGTCTTGTTTTTAATATATTTTAGGAGGCCGTAATGGCACAGCGAAAATAGAAAACGTAGAGTAGGACTGCCCCATATGAGAATGCCTTGTCGTGGCGGGGTGGCTCAAAGAATTGATCAATTATTTGCCAAATGTCTCATTTTTAAAAAAACAGTTAGAAACTAATATGTGCAGATGCACTTAATGTATTTCATTTTGACCATGTGCGGCGCTGGCTTCTCCCCCTTTTTTTGTTCGATATTGGTACGTGGCTGACCACCACTTGTTGCCGTGCGCGCCGGGTTATGCATGCCATTTTATCTGTTTTTTTTCTTTTTGTGATTGACCTAGGCTGCTGTACACACATACAGCAGCCCTGCCCTGCCTCAGGCTCTGTGTAATTGTGCACCTGTGTCTGGGCCTGTTTCACCCTTCATCTGTGGTTGCTGGTTTGGCAAGCGTGGAGGTCAGATCTGAAATGTCCATCTTTGGACCTGGTCGGCTTTTACCTGTGCTTGCCTTGCTGGCACCATGGGAGTGATTCAGCATGCTTCAGGTACTTTTGCAGTTTATTTGCAGTCTTATTTTTGCAGTTTTTTTGCAGTCTTGTTTTTAATATATTTTAGGAGGCCGTAATGGCACAGCGAAAATAGAAAACGTAGAGTAGGACTGCCCCATATGAGAATGCCTTGTCGTGGCGGGGTGGCTCAAAGAATTGATCAATTATTTGCCAAATGTCTCATTTTTAAAAAAACAGTTAGAAACTAATATGTGCAGATGTACTTAATGTATTTCATTTTGACCATGTGCGGCGCTGGCTTCTCCCCCTTTTTTTGTTCGATATTGGTACGTGGCTGACCACCACTTGTTGCCGTGCGCGCCGGGTTATGCATGCCATTTTATCGTTTTTTTTCTTTTTGTGATTGACCTAGGCTGCTGTACACACATACAGCAGCCCTGCCCTGCCTCAGGCTCTGTGTAATTGTGCACCTGTGTCTGGGCCTGTTTCACCCTTCATCTGTGGTTGCTGGTTTGGCAAGCGTGGAGGTCAGATCTGAAATGTCCATCTTTGGACCTGGTCGGCTTTTACCTGTGCTTGCCTTGCTGGCACCATGGGAGTGATTCAGCATGCTTCAGGTACTTTTGCAGTTTATTTGCAGTCTTATTTTTGCAGTTTTTTTGCAGTCTTGTTTTTAATATATTTTAGGAGGCCGTAATGGCACAGCGAAAATAGAAAACGTAGAGTAGGACTGCCCCATATGAGAATGCCTTGTCGTGGCGGGGTGGCTCAAAGAATTGATCAATTATTTGCCAAATGTCTCATTTTTAAAAAAACAGTTAGAAACTAATATGTGCAGATGTCACTTAATGTATTTCATTTTGACCATGTGCGGCGCTGGCTTCTCCCCCTTTTTTTGTTCGATATTGGTACGTGGCTGACCACCACTTGTTGCCGTGCGCGCCGGGTTATGCATGCCATTTTATCGTTTTTTTTCTTTTTGTGATTGACCTAGGCTGCTGTACACACATACAGCAGCCCTGCCCTGCCTCAGGCTCTGTGTAATTGTGCACCTGTGTCTGGGCCTGTTTCACCCTTCATCTGTGGTTGCTGGTTTGGCAAGCGTGGAGGTCAGATCTGAAATGTCCATCTTTGGACCTGGTCGGCTTTTACCTGTGCTTGCCTTGCTGGCACCATGGGAGTGATTCAGCATGCTTCAGGTACTTTTGCAGTTTATTTGCAGTCTTATTTTTGCAGTTTTTTGCAGTCTTGTTTTTAATATATTTTAGGAGGCCGTAATGGCACAGCGAAAATAGAAAACGTAGAGTAGGACTGCCCCATATGAGAATGCCTTGTCGTGGCGGGTGGCTCAAAGAATTGATCAATTATTTGCCAAATGTCTCATTTTAAAAAAACAGTTAGAAACTAATATGTGCAGATGCACTTAATGTATTTCATTTTGACCATGTGCGGCGCTGGCTTCTCCCCTTTTTTGTTCGATATTGGTACGTGGCTGACCACCACTTGTTGCCGTGCGCGCCGGGTTATGCATGCCATTTTATCTGTTTTTTTTCTTTTTGTGATTGACCTAGGCTGCTGTACACACATACAGCAGCCCTGCCCTGCCTCAGGCTCTGTGTAATTGTGCACCTGTGTCTGGGCCTGTTTCACCCTTCATCTGTGGTTGCTGGTTTGGCAAGCGTGGAGGTCAGATCTGAAATGTCCATCTTTGGACCTGGTCGGCTTTTACCTGTGCTTGCCTTGCTGGCACCATGGAGTGATTCAGCATGCTTCAGGTACTTTTGCAGTTTATTTGCAGTCTTATTTTTGCAGTTTTTTTGCAGTCTTGTTTTTAATATATTTAGGAGGCCGTAATGGCACAGCGAAAATAGAAAACGTAAGTAGGACTGCCCCATATGAGAAGCCTTGTCGTGGCGGGGTGGCTCAAAGAATGATCAATTATTTGCCAAATGTCTCATTTTTAAAAAACAGTTAGAAACTAATATGTGCAGATGTACTTAATGTATTTCATTTTGACCATGTGCGGCGCTGGCTTCTCCCCTTTTTTGTTCGATATGGTACGTGGCTGACCCCACTTGTTGCCGTGCGCGCCGGGTTATGCATGCCATTTTATCAGTTTTTTTCTTTTTGTGATTGACCTAGGCTGCTGTACACACATACAGCAGCCCTGCCCTGCCTCAGGCTCTGTGAATTGTGCACCTGTGTCTGGGCCTGTTCACCTTCATCTGTGGTTGCTGGTTTGGCAAGCGTGGAGGTCAGATCTGAAATGTCCATCTTTGGACCTGTCGCTTTTACCTGTGCTTGCCTTGCTGGCACCATGGAGTGATTCAGCATGCTTCAGGTACTTTTGCAGTTTATTTGCAGTCTTTTTTTGCAGTTTTTTTGCAGTCTTGTTTTTAATATATTTTAGGAGGCCGTAATGGCACAGCGAAAATAGAAAACGTAGAGTAGGACTGCCCATATGAGAATGCTTGTCGTGGCGGGGTGGCTCAAAGAATTGATCAATTATTTGCCAAATGTCTCATTTTTAAAAAAACAGTAGAAACTAATATGTGCAATGCACTAATGTATTTCATTTTGACCATGTGCGGCCTGGCTTCTCCCCCTTTTTTGTTCGATATTGGTACGTGGCTGACCACCACTTGTTGCCGTGCGCGCCGGGTTATGCATGCCATTTTATCTGTTTTTTTCTTTTTGTGATTGACTAGGCTGCTGTACACACATACAGCAGCCCTGCCCTGCTCAGGCTCTGTGTAATTGTGCACCTGTGTCTGGGCCTGTTTCACCCTTCATCTGTGGTTGCTGGTTTGGCAAGCGTGGAGGTCAGATCTGAAATGTCCATCTTTGGACCTGGTCGGCTTTTACCTGTGCTTGCCTTGCTGGCACCATGGAGTGATTCAGCATGCTTCAGGTACTTTTGCAGTTTATTTGCAGTCTTATTTTTGCAGTTTTTTTGCAGTCTTGTTTTTAATATATTTTAGAGGCCGTAATGGCACAGCGAAAATAGAAAACGTAGAGTAGGACTGCCCCATATGAGAATGCCTTGTCGTGGCGGGTGGCTCAAAGAATTGATCAATTATTTGCCAAATGTCTCATTTTTAAAAAACAGTTAGAAACTAATATGTGCAGATGCACTTAATGTATTTCATTTTGACCATGTGCGGCGCTGGCTTCTCCCCTTTTTTTGTTCGATATTGGTACGTGGCTGACCACCACTTGTTGCCGTGCGCGCCGGGTTATGCATGCCATTTTATCTGTTTTTTTTCTTTTGTGATTGACCTAGGCTGCTGTACACACATACAGCAGCCCTGCCCTGCCTCAGGCTCTGTGTAATTGTGCACCTGTGTCTGGGCCTGTTTCACCCTCATCTGTGGTCGGTTGGAGCGTGGGTCACGAAATGTCCATCTTGGATGTCGCTTTACTGTGCTGCCTTTGGCACAGGATGATTCAGCATGCTCAGACTTTTGCAGTTTATTGCAGTCTTTTTTTGCAGTTTTTGCATTGTTTTTATTTTAGAGCTAAGCACAGCGAAAATAGAAACGTAAGTAGACTGCCCAGAAATGCTGTCGTGGCGGTCTCAAATTGATCATTTTTGCAAATGTTCATTTTTAAAAAAAAGTTAAAATATATTCATGACTAGTTCATTGACCGTGCGCGTGCTTCTCCCTTTCTGTTCGATATTGGTACGTGGCTGACCACCACTTGTGCCGTGCGCGGTTATGCATGCCATTTTATCTGTTTTTTTTCTTTTTGTGATTGACCTAGGCTGCTGTACACACATACAGCAGCTGCCCTCTCAGCTCTGTGTAATTGTGCCCTTGTCTGGCCTGTTTCACCTTCACTGTTTGCTGGTTGCAGCTGGAGGTCATCTGAAATGTCCATCTTTGACCTGGTCGGCTTTTACCTGTGCTTGCCTTGCTGGCACCATGGGTGATTCAGCATGCTCAGTACTTTTGCAGTTTATTTGCAGTCTTATTTTTGCAGTTTTTTTGCAGTCTGTTTAATATATTTTAGAGCCGTAATGGCACAGCGAAAATAGAAAACGTGATAGGACTGCCCCATAGAATGCCTTGTCGTGGCGGGTGGCTCAAAGATTGATCAATTATTTGCCAATGTCTCATTTTAAAAAAACATTAGAACTAATATTGCAGATGCACTTAATGATTTCATTGACCATGTGCGGCCTGGCTTCTCCCCTTTTTGTTCGATATTGTACGTGGCTGACCACCATTGTTGCCGTGCGCGCCGGGTATGCATGCATTTATCTGTTTTTTTTTTTTTGTGATGACCTAGCTGCTGTACACACATACAGCAGCCCTGCCCTGCCTCAGGCTCTGTGTAATGTGCACCTGTGTCTGGCCTGTTCACCCTTCTCTTGGTTGCTGTTTGGCAAGCGTGAGGTCAGATCTGAATGTCCATCTTTGACCTGGTCGCTTTTACCTGTGCTTGCCTTGCTGCACCATGGAGTGATTCAGCATGCTTCAGGTACTTTTGCAGTTTATTTGCAGTCTTATTTGCAGTTTTTTGCAGTCTTGTTTATATATTTTAGGAGGCCGTAATGCACAGCGAAAATAGAAAACGTAGAGAGGATGCCCATATGAGAATGCCTTGTCGTGGCGGGGTGTCAAAGAATTGATCAATTATTTGCAAATGTCTCATTTTAAAAACAGTTAGAACTATATGTGCAGATGTACTTAATGTATTCATTTGACCATGTCGGCCTGCTTTCCCCTTTTCTTGTTCGATATTGGAGTGGCTGACACCTTGTGCCGTGCGCGCCGGGTTTCATGCCATTTTATCTGTTTTTTCTTTTGTGATGACCTAGGCTGCTGTACACCATACAGCAGCCTGCCCTGCTCAGGCTCTTGTAATTGTGCACCTGTGTCTGGCCGTTTCGCCTGTTTCCCCTTTTCTTGTTCATATTGACGTGACCACATTGTGCAGTGCCCGGGTTATGATCATTTTACTGTTTGTTTTCTTTTTTTTGACTGGTCTGTAACCACCCTGCCCTGCTCGCCGTGTATGCACTTTTCTGGCTTTTCCTTTTGTGTTGCTGGTTTGCAACTGAGGCAGCTGATGCCATTTTGGACCTGTCGCTTTTACCTTCTTGTGGGCATGTGGTGATCGAGTCAGGTCTGAATTTTTTGGACTGTTTTTCTTTTTTTGCTGTCTTGTTTTTAATATTTTAGAGCTATGGCTCAGCGAAATATACGTGATAATCCCCATATGATGCCTTTGTGTGTGTTTAAGGATTGCAATTATGCAAATGCTATTTTAAAAACAGTTAGAAACTAATATGGCAATGGTTAATGATTTCATTATTTGGCATGGTCTCCTTTTTATATGTTGATATTGGTCGTGCTACCACCATTGTTGCCGTGCGCGCCGGTTGCTCCATTTTTTTTTTTTTTTTCTTTTGTGATTGTCCTGGCTGCGTAATGCAGCCTGCCCTGCTCTGCTTTTTGTATTGACCTGTGCTGGGCCTGTTTCACCCTTCATCTGTGTTGCTGGTTGGAAGTGACACTGATCTGGCCTGTTCGCCTTT